>CM075005.1:6172805-6184849 GCA_037576675.1 Pangasius sanitwongsei | reverse complement strand
CTGAAGTGCAACACAGCTCCGATCACAGCGTCCTCCATCCTCCGGTTGTTTACGTTGTTCTTCTTTGTTTCCGTTGTGGAACGCAGCGCACAAATGACGCCGCTTACGTCACTTCCTAGTGCCCACTGTCGGTGCGAATGCAACCCTTTAAATGGTACTATTGTAAGTCGCTCTGGATAAGGGCGTCTGCCAAATGCCATAAGTGTAAATGTAAATGTAAATGGTACTGGGAAATAGTTCACGCAAAATCGCCCAGTACTTTAGTACTGTAAATTTAGTTCTGGAACTAAAGTGGTGCGAAAGGCCCTATAGTCTCTTAGTAATAACCATCGCAAACAAATATTAGTAAAGAATCTGCGCACTGTAACACATGAGATGCAGCACTATTGCTATTTATTTGTGTTGCATTTACAGCCACAAACCTACTGCACACCAAATTCAAATTTAATTTTATGCAAAGACCACGGGAAAAGTGTTCTCTGGCCCTGGATATACGTTATGCTCCGAACAGAGCGCATGGCGGTATTATGCACAGACCCCCCAGCCTATACAGATACAAATAGAACTAATGTGCTGCATTGCATCAGCTCTCCAACTCTTCCATCTGAGGGCACATGACTAGGTGTCCAAATTTCACACAACTCATCCTGCAGGTCCATCACACTCTGGCAGGGGTTTTGAAAAATGCACAAGTCGCTGGCGCACAGCCACAGCAGCACCACAGGGACTGAAATGTATTCGATAGCTTTTGAATATTTGAATGCATGAGCTTGTGGGAAATGCACAGCAGCAATGCGGGGGTGTGTTTTACCGGGCAGGTCAGAGAAGAGTAGGATGCACTCGTTGAAGCCGTTGGCCAGGAGCCGGTCGCGCAGCTGCTGCAGGATCGCCACTCCGATGCAGAACGGGAACGAGGAGTTGCCCAACAGCAGCGTGTCCCACAGGTGGAAGATCTTATGCAGGGGAAAGACGTCTACAAAGGAAGTACACACAGGACAAATCGGATGTTTAGCATAATATGGAATTAAAATCGGTTTCATTGATTCACTTACTTTGCAGTTGCTCACACTGACACATTAGGGACATTAAGAAGAGTAGAAGAAGAAAAGAATTGAATAAATGAAGAGTGCAGTTAATTTTAAATGCATTGTATGATAGCTTTACATTAAGGTTTCCTTAGCCTATATTATTTCCTGCATTAGTCAACATGAACAAGCCATTAACTTCAGCATTAATATAAAAATTAGTAAATGTTACAGGAAAATAATCAATGACGAGGTGGTGTGATCCAATCCGACAGTACTATTACCACCCCAAAGATGATTGTTTCCCCATAACAGCATATCCCATAATGTTTTCTTCATCTTATACCATCACAGTTTTTAACTGTTTATAGTTACATTTAACATCGTGGAACGTCCACGAAGCAAGCTAGATCCTGTTATCACTTACACTATAGCAACAGCTGTTTCCTCACCAGTCCTTTCTTTTACTTGCTTTTAAGCACAAAATCCTCTGTCCTAAAGTTTTACTGTAAAACTTACTGACTTTTACAAAACACTGACACTGGATTCGACTCCTATAAACGTTAAACAAACATCTCCTACCAGAACGTTTCATCATATCTACGATTATATTTTATTCTTTGTTAAAAAACAATAGTTTTTTTTTTCTAATAAACTAATAACTAACATTCGTTTATTAGTAGGCATAGTAAGTAGATTATTTGGCGTGTCCACCAGACAAGGCTGTGTTAGTTGTTACTATAGTGACAATAACATTTTAGAATGAGCACATTAATATAAACCTGTGAATGCTAGCACTATTGTCAGAGCTGCCATTACAGAAAATTATTCAACACCTTCTGACCAATCAGAATGAAGAATTCAGCAGGGCTGAGGTATAACTAGTGTGTTAAATAAGATCAGTTAATTTTACTGAATGTAAAGTGGCACCTTTAAATTAAACCTAAAAATAAAACCTGACCTTTTTATTAAAATATTATTCATGTTTATCTGTAAGCTTCCATCAAAATGTAATGACTTTTCCCTTTCTGTAAAAGGCATCTTTTTTTTTTTTAGTGTCACCATACAAGTGTGGGTGGGGAAAAAAATAGTATTATCAACAACAATATCATATCATTTTTCACCTCCCTCACCACCAGATATCATCAACCAGCAAGCTGAAGCACAGAAATATATCACATTGTGAAAAAAAAAAAAACAGGTTATGGTTTTCATTTCATGCTGTCTTAAAAGATAAAAATAACTACTGATTTGGCAGTGTGCACAAAACTCAGACCTACAGCGTACAGATTTCACTTAACACTAAAAAAAAGAAAGAAAGAGAAAGATAAAACAATATTTAAAATCCCTTAAAGCAGGGGTTACAGTTATAAAAATGCAGCTACTGCTGCTCATGCTTCTACATGGTTTACACTGTTTATACTGATGATCAACTATCATCACTGTTAACTGTTAAAATCATTGCAGATTTGCTAGTGAGTCTAATATCTTCCAGTAAGGAAGATGCAATTTAATTTTATTGTACTTGCACAATGACAAGAAAGATATTCTAATCTATTCTAATCTATTCTATTACCAACAAGTAGAATTCGGCACCAGTGGTGCTGATGGGGATGTTTCCATTGCCAAGAAGTTTAGTCGTTCTTATTTACTAATCTGTACATCCGTAATACCCTTAAAGTATACATGAAGCAGCATGAAGGAAGCTATTAAAGAAAAATGATTTCGGACATTTGACCTTGCTGTGACCTTGACACTGTTAGGATCAGTTCCAAACTGTAATCAGTTCATCCGCTGGTTATAATGATAATTCTATATAAATCCTACAAACATTCAGCCACTCGGTCAGATGTATGGACGGACAGATGTACAGCCCAAAAACATAATGCCTCCGAGCCCCTAAGTGGCAGAAATTTTTTTTTTTAATGATTGCAACAGAAAAGAAGGCTACTAACTACTACCTATTCAATGTTAAAAACTTTGTGATACTTAAGATCTGCCATTAAATAAGCATTTAGCAATGATTGAAGGAACTCTCAGGCACAACGAGGTGAGTAAGCAGGAAAGAAGTCACTTTTTGTTTTTGTGGCTGGGGTAAAAGGGGAGCTGACGTAAGCAGGTGGCAAATTCTGAGTTATACTTAGCATTGACGTCACCTCTGCCAAATAGTCCCGCCCAACTTCAATGATCCAGATGTAAATGGTAGAAAAAAAAAAGACTAATAAAAACAGCCTTGTTCTTTCTTTTGCAGTCAGTAGTAAATTCAACACAGAAGCTATACATACAGTAAGAAGCTTATGCTGCATTCGACTTACCTCAGAAGTGGGAATTTAGAACTATGTCATTTCTGACGTACGTGTGTTCGAGCTACAAAGTAGGGGGGAAAAAAAACATGGACATCTCCATGTTCGTCTTTAATTTAGCAAAAAGCTAGCCAGGTAACTGATGAGGGATGTATATTTTCATTCACAAAACAGCAAACTGTTTAGTCCGTGTTAAAGATTTAACAAGCGGATATGTCTGTATGTTGATTTCTCTAAGGCTAATACTGTTATATATAGTATAACTCATTTAAAGGTAAGAATTGCTCCTTTGTTTACTGTTGATGCTCCGAGTAGCCATGTTGGTTTGACGTCACTTGCTGAACTCGGGGGTTGAGGAGACCATCCCGAGTTCCTGAGTAGGAATTCAGAGTTGAGGAGGCGTTTTCTTTGATTTTTCCCAGACGGAAGTTGGAAATTATAAGTTACGACCTTTAGTCGAATGCAGCATAATTATGGAAATAGGCTAACTTGATGTTTTCAGTATTCCTCATTTGTCACCATGGTGTCTGATAAAATATTATCTGATTATTTTCTCACAAGGATAAATGATATAGTAAAGCCTTTAAGTAAGCACAATAAACACATATTGGATACCATCTGTGAGTTCTGGAGTATACGGGGGCTGAGTGTGTTTGGCTTATGGAGCTGAATTTGTATCAGTAAGGAGAGCCTCTGTTTTTTCCCAGCACACAGACTCCAGGTCAAAAGGTCACATGAGCAGCATTTCACACCAACCATCCATAGTCTTAAGCCTGCGCTCTTCTAATTCTCCTCACGAAATGCAACTCAACAAGGGTGTCATTCCTCATTTACATAGCGACGTTGAACAGGAGCCGCTCACAGAACCACATCGAACGAGATTAGATGACATTTCTCTCACTCAATGAGACGTTTTGAAAATCAATGCGTGGGCAGTAATAGATTTTTCACAACACGATCATGGAGTAATTTGCCATTTAACAATTATTCTGTGTAATTCAGCACAAATTTCAGCATAATGGAAACTACGCCTTCTGAAACAATGGGCCATTATGGACCATCAGCTATGATTGTTTTTGGAAATTTACATTCTGATAAACACTTCACAGAAAAAGAGCTTCGTACTGAGATGCGATTTGCGTCACGCATAGAGAAAATGTGAACTGTGTTAACCTTGGTTATATCAAAGAAATCAAATAACATTTCTCATCAAATAACCAAAGAAAGCGAAGACCTTAAGAGGCATAATGAATATTTTCATATAATAAAATAATTACAGGTACCTTTTACATCCCAAAAAGCTAAACATGCATCAGAACTTCAATAAATCAAAACGATGAAATATGGAGATTTTGCAAGAGTATCTTACATTCTGCATGCAGCTCATAACTACCTTAAGTGCCTTTGTTGAGCTATTTATTCTATATAACGTGCCATACTATATATTACACTTATTTCTTAACAAAAACTTTTATGGTTGTTAGACACTTTCATGAATATTTAATTTCAACAATTTGTGATATGAATAAGGAAGAATGATAGTCTCATTGCACCAGCACCAGCTAATGGCTTTAAGTGGAGTGTGTGAATGTATAGCTGTACTTACGAGTGAACATTGTCAGGAACCATGGAATTGCATACAGCTGTAGAAAAGAAAAGTGGGCTTTGGTTAGATGTGGAAATAGTCTTCATTTCTCACGTAATGTTAAATTTTGCCAACATTATAACACACAAAGACCTGTAAGGTCTAGGGAATGTGATTTGCTCAAGTAGGACATGTTTCTGCATCAATGGGCCTCATTTATCAGGCGAACAAATGCATTCGTAAATCGATCACAGAAACATTTACACAAAAATGTGGTATCCATGAAAATCCAGATAGTTTCAAGAAAAAAAATGTTTGTGTCCTACGACAGCTCCTGAGTTTGTGTAAATTTATGTATAAGTAGACTCACTAATGTGAACCTTGACTGATCGGCTTTAAATCGTATAATTAGCTATAAGACTAGCTATTCAATTAGAGCAAAAGTAGTGGTACCGTATAACCGGATGGAGAGTTAGCCGAAGCTCTGCACTGGCTCAGCTGCATTATTGGAAGATTTAGCACACGTTGCTCTTAAGAGGCGATCTTTCACTGTTTAGTCGTCAGTTTTGTGCCCATCGCTAAATGTAAATCCGCTGTGTAATTTACGGCTGATTGGCTTTTACCAACATTTGCACGAGAGTAGAATGTTTGTATATGTGGTGGGAATTGATTGGTTTAATATTTAAGCCAATAGAAGCACTTTCAGTAATTAGGTGTTAGCTAAGCACTTAAAAAAAATCCCCTCTATAAGATATAGTTTTCCAGTTAGGTAAAACATTGTATCTTTGAATTCCAATAAATTACAATTAAATTAAAAAATTTATTTAAAAAAAACTGCAAAGCTTGATTATACATTTAAATGAGGACTCTTAGTGCTATGTGTGTATAGCTATCTAGTCTGAGCTTGTGCCTGGTTGAACATTAGATAGCTACATGTACAAACTGTTAAGAGTGCTCATTTGGGCTTAAATGGTCAATTGCTCAACAACTAAGAGTACTCATCAACATCAACAACAAGCAACAGGAAGAAATTTTGTTTGATTTTATTAGCGGAAATACATCATCTCCTTAAATTAGATACTTACCACGATGAGCCAACACTGCAGTTCATACTACAGGCCAGTTATAAAACAAGATGTTTAAATATGTGGAAGTCACACTAGCGGTTGAGCAATTGAGAAAAGAAATTATTTATCACTTCAGTGCTTTGGTAATACTGTAACTGCTGTAACAGACCTGCCAATAAATTGAATTGAACTCGACTCTCACTTGAACGTGTCTGCTCAATAAATAAACATAGCTTAAAAAATAGAGATAATTTGGGGATACTTTCAGACTTAGTATAAGATGAACGAAGCAGTCAGAATTGTTCTTGTGCATGAAACTCTCGTTTTCTAAATATCCTTAAGCAAGGGACCCATACCCAGACCCATAAAAGAGCAAACACTGCTTGGCAGCCCTATTATGCATAAATAAAGGATAATAGTACCGTATATTTCATTATACTTTCACTGTATACTTCCAATGAAAAAAGCTAAGCAAAAAAGAAGCACTGTAGAACACATACTCTGAAGTATTCATGATGTGTCTTTCTAAGACAATCCACATTAGAGGCGCAAATCGACCCTGAATGACTTGCATATAAATATTTGTAATTAATAAGTGATCCTCTTATTTTGGAATGAAACTGAGGCAAGCTGGTTGAAGACCACACCCCTTAACTCAACGCTACGTTCCGTGCTGGAATTTGGAGTCCAACATTTGCTGTCTCCACAACTTCTAAGTTGGAGTTCTCATTAATATGACATAACACATCGCTGGAAAATGTCGAGCAGAAAAAGAGCTTTTAGGAGCTATCAGCAAATCCTGATCGTTTTCTCGTATTAGACGCCATTGTGACTGCGATAGCCATCCTCCTGTGATCTCAGCGCAGCACATAAACACTAAATTCTTATGGG
Source organism: Pangasius sanitwongsei (assembly GCA_037576675.1). Taxonomy (NCBI): domain Eukaryota; kingdom Metazoa; phylum Chordata; class Actinopteri; order Siluriformes; family Pangasiidae; genus Pangasius; species Pangasius sanitwongsei. The sequence goes on along the minus strand of CM075005.1, from coordinate 6,177,978 downwards.
AATAAAGAATACTAAATACATCACAAATATTTCAATATTTATTGTGTTTCAGGGTAGTGGTTTGCGATGTGAACCGACGTCAGGACATCAAACAGAGAATGAATAAACAGAAAAACAATGGTGAATGCGCAGATGCGGTAGATAGAACGGTTGGCAGTAGTTTTGGTTTGGATAAGAGATGGAGAAGGAATATTTTCATTTTCTCTCAAAGGTGTTCACATTGCTGTTTCCATAAGTGTGAGCAAATAAAAAAAAAAAAATCAGTCTTTCAGTAAAGTAACACAAGCAATTATGTGATATCTGGACCAAATCACAGGGTTTTATAATTAAAATATGTATATTTTAAAAGAAAAGAAAAAAAAACACCAGTTCAGGAGTATTCTTTTGGGGGCCCACACCCACTGCACATCATAAATTCAAAATTCATCTTTGTGGCACAAAAACCAGGTGCCAGTTTCAATTATAGAGTCTAAAATAAGAGGAAACGTCTGAAATGCCATGCTGGTGACCTACATAGTGCCCTAGACTTTTAGAAAATTTAGAATCCTTAAGGGTTCACTGGTTGTCCCACTGGAGGAATCTGGGCGCACTCGCGTGTTACCTTCTAGCTCTCCTTTTTAGTTCAGCTGTCACAGTTAGAAATCCGAGAGTCCTCGCGTACACTCTTTTTAAACCAATGTAGGATAAACACATAACTAACACTTAATCTAATAATATCTCTCAGACGAGTTATACATGTACTCTCGGTGCCTGATATGACGCCGATGACAGATCTTGACACCCTTCTACTGCTGTCACTCTTCTCGCTTTCCAGACCTGCCTGATTCAGCCTGTATGCACTTGTGAGTCACTTTCTACTACTTTATATAGTCTCACATGGATACCATAAAATCTGTTACTTTGCAAAAACAGCCTCACCTTTGCTTCAGTGGATAATCTCACCTGTATACTGTAAATATGTACCAAAGAGCTGCTGCCGTAATTCTAAAGACTGTCCTGTGCTCATCCCAGCACTCCTATTCACAATCTGCTTATACTGAACATCCTTTCAAAACACTTAGTCTGACTGTACTCTTCTACACCTGGATACTGTAATGACTTATAATCATTACAACAACTATCCTTATCACCTAGAAGAGGCCGGGATCCCGGGAGTCTGATTCCTCCAAGGTTTCTTCCTCATGCTGTCTCAGGTCAGAGTCATTCCTTGCCACGGAATGCTTAAACACAGAAGTATAAACCAGTTACTGCCTCGTAACTTTTGGTCATGAATTGAATTCTGCTTAACTTCTAAGTTGCTTCAGCTAATCACATCTGCTAAACAAATGCAAATGTTAAGCCAAGCATATAATGTACCTGTGCATGTGTGTATTTATCATCTGGATTGATTTCGCTTGTATTACTCTGTGATCATATATTTGCCTTTGAGATTGCTTTATATTGTTATTATCATTACAGAACTCTCAGAGCAGGAGATGAAGATGGTGAAATATGTGTATCATATTGCAGCTCACTGCACATGTGATCGAGCATTCCTCAAGAGTCTCAGTGTGTCGCAATATTTTAGTTTCTGAACTATTAAGAAGTTAAAGACGTTAACGCAAACAAAACTAAGCAATTAGTTTATGTTGGCCATCACAACTCCATGGGAAAAGCAATTTCACAGGGAACATTAGGACATACCCAGCCAAAACTCAATGCTTTGTGAAACAATATTGTTCTTGCACCGTCAGCCAAGACAGATTTGTGCTTTTAGCGAAACTGTGATTCAAAACGACAAGATCAAATATTACCCAGACAGGAAACATAAAGCTGTAATTCTTTGAAAACTACATGCCTTTGTGACTCTACTGAAGGATCAGGAACCGTACAAAGAACAGGACAAATGATTCTAAGTGACAAAAAAAATCAATCAAAAGCTACAAGATTCATTAACATTCATAAACGCCATCGGTAAATTCACCAGCACATTTCATCCACTTGTACAGCAGGCGCCTGGCTTCTTATCGCATTCGTGACAATGGTAGCTGCTCAGAGACTGAAGAGGACATCAGCTCAATGTTAATTGTTGCTATTCATCTTTTATTCGGCTTTTCATGAAGCTCCTGGGATTTCACAGAGGATGGACAAGGCTGGAGGGTCATGGATCTTTTTCCTCTCCTTGATAGAAAAGAGCCTAGGAGGGGATTCTGGGATTTGTCTCCCACAGGAGGAAGTGTGGAAGCAACAAATTTGTCAGTGTGGCACAGGCTGATTTGGCCAAAGAGGTGCAAACATTGAAAAGCTGAAAGAACAGGATACAGACAGAGCTAAAACTAGAAAGCACCTGAAAGCCAGTCCTATGTAAAAAAAAAAAAATGACAGTTTACACAGTAGTCCTTAATTGGCTATCACCTTAATGTCTCAAAAACAGTTTATATCCAGTACTCACCATTGCTTCAGTGGATAATCACACCTGGATACTGTAGATTTATACCCATGAACTCATGCTATGATGCTCATACTGAACATCCTTTCCCTAGTACTGTTTGCCGTTATAGTACACTATATGCCGAAAGTATGTGGACACCTGATAATCACACCCTTATGTCCTTGTTGAACAATCCATTCCAGATTTAGTCCCCTTTTGCTGTTATAATAACTTCCATTCTTCTGGGAAGTCTTTCCACTAGATTTTGGAGCGTGGCTGTGGGGATTTGTGGTCATTCAGCCACAAGAGCACTAGTGAGGACAGGCACTGATGTTGGGTGAGAAGGTCTGGGGTACAGTCAGCATTTCAGTTCATCCCAAAGGTTTGCTCTGTGCAGACCACTTGAGTTCTTCCATTCCGACCTTACAAAACTATGTCTTCATGGATCTCACATTATGCACAGGGGCATTGTCATGCTGGAACAGGTTTTGGCCCCTTAGTTCCAGTAAAGGGAAATTGTAATGTTACAGCATGCAAAGGCATTCTATACAACTGTGTGCTTCCAACTTTGTGGTAACAGTTTGGTGAAGAACCATATATGGGTGTGACGGTCAGGTGTCCACAAACCTTTGGCCACATAGTGTATATAGTTTTAGAAGAGGAAAAATTTATATTATTATCCGATGTCACCTGGAAGAGGATTGGTTCCCTTTTGAGCCTGGTTCCTTTCAAAGTAAGGAAAAGTTGTACAGCAGGCGCCTGGCTTCTTATCGCATTCGTGACAAGGGTAGCTGCTCAGAGACTGAAGAGGACATCAGCTCACTGTTAACTGTTGCTATTCATCTTTTATTCGGCTTTTCATGAAGCTCTTGGGATTTCACAGAGGATGGACAAGGCTGGAGGGTCATGGATCTTTTTCCTCTCCTTGATAGAAAAGAGCCTAGGAGGGGATTCTGGGATTTGTCTCCCACAGGAGAAAGTGTGGAAGCAACAAATTTGTCAGTGTGGCACAGGCTGATTTGGCCAAAGAGGTGCAAACATTAAAAAGCTGAAAGAACAGGATACAGACAGAGCTAAAACTAGAAAGCACCTTAAAAATGACAGTTTACACACTAGTCCCATCACCTTAAAAATGTCTCAAAAACAGTTAAAGTAAGGAAAAGAGGTTTTCCGAATGAGGAGCTCAACAATCCAGAAGAACCTTTAAGTAGTGCTTCTGTTCTTCCAAAATCAAAGCGAGACAGGATCTCACAGTTGGCTTGGGAATGTCTAGGGTTCCCCCAAGCGGAGCTAGAATCCGTCACCTTGGATAGAGAAGTGTGGACTGACATTCTCAACTTGTCGCCAACGCAACCCCCACCACGAAAAGTAGCATCTCGAGATTAAAAGGGAGTGTGGGCTTGATTAAGTTGAAATGTTTTTTACACCCCATGATATGTGGCATTTTATGATGAATAGCCTACTTTATTATGCAAGCTATTGAACGTATTGCTTGATACGCAGACTTATTGAATCGAGAGCCTTATGTCAAACTATATGATACAATATGCTTTATCAGTAAACCTAAATCTACATACTGGTTAATTGTGAAGCTGACTTGTGACAATGTCCATTGTTGAAAGCGCTGTACAAATAAAACTAAACTGAACTGAATTGGCATCAAGAAGCCTTAAATGCATGCTGCAATCAAAGATCAACTCCTTACTCAAGTGATTAAAAAACACAATGATTTAGAAACAAAGACTCTCTAAATTCAAGTGAATAGGACCTAATCTATGTCCAAATCTAGGACATTTTGACCTCAAACAGTCTGTTGCCTTCTCATATCATGCTAAAATGGCCTACTTTGAATAATATCAGTGTGGCAGTCTGAGAGAACCCTTCACAGTGTGAAATTGTGACATTTTCTGCTGTATATAGTTCTAAATACTACAGCCTTTGTTGAACTCAAATGTTTATTTCTTTCTTTTGCATGCATCATGCATCATGCATCAGATATATATAAAAGCATTTTAGCATTTGGTTAAATATATTCAAGAGATACATTGATGAGCCAAAGGGGTCCCTGGAGGACTAGTGGTTAGGCCAGAGCACTCTTGTCCTAACATGACATGGCACATGTCAAATTGACGTCCATGTGACTGCCCGGACCCAGGGACTCAGGGATCCAGTTCTGACGCTCGCATGCCCATTGTAAGCACTTTCAATGGTGGACAGGGGATATAATGAGCACTCTGGCTGGTCTGCGGCTATGCAGCCATATAGGCTGCAGGGTGTGATGCGCTTTTTGTGACACATTCCTCCCATAACCATCATTAAAAATTTCTGTGACTTGTGCCACAGTAGCCCTTTGGACCAGTTTTTAAGAGGCAGTTTTTAAGGTAAAACCGTGTCGCCGGATCACATTTCGGAATATTAAGAACATTGATGTGTCTACTCTTGCTGATGAACTTGCCATCTTTTCCAGCAAATCTGATTTCTCTACTGTTGATGAACTGGTTTCATATTACGATGATGGACTACGCATGATTTTAGATGATACTGCACCTGTGAAAACTCGAACTGTTTCATTTGTACATTCAGCTCCTTGGTTTACACCTGAATTGCGTGAACTTAAAACTAAAGGCCGTAGATTAGAGCGTTTGTATGTCAGGTCTGGCCTTACTGTTCATAAAGAAATGTATGCTGAACATATTCAATACTACAAAAATGCACTGTCCAAAACTAAATCTGATTATTATTCCAACATAATTGGAGTCAGCA
>CM075005.1:6119019-6133525 GCA_037576675.1 Pangasius sanitwongsei | reverse complement strand
TTTTGCTTTTTTGTTGTTTTTTTTTTTATTCTGTTGTTTTTACTTTTTTGTTTTTTTGTCATTTTTTTTATTTCTTTTTTTTTTTTTTTTTTTTTTTTTTTTTTTTTTTTTTTAAATTGAAATCTGTGTTTTATTTGGATGAAGTGGTGCAGGCCACCGTGAGAGAGGAGAAGAAGCTGATGGTGGAGAACGCCAAGCTGAAGAAGGAGATTGAAGAACTGAAGAGGCAACTCCTCGAGAAGGAAAGAAGGAGAGGAGGTAAACAAACCTGTGACCCTAAAGCCTAGAAAGAAAATGATAAATCGAGCACCTTAAAGGGTTGTTCAGTTTGTCTCTTGGTCGAATCCTACAACAGATTTGCATTTTGTTAACCCCTTTAAAGAAGGTAAGAACTAGGGCTGCACAATATATCGAAATTATTGAAATATCGCACACGTGAATATCGCGATATGTGTATCGCAAGGGCTTGCGATAACCGAATGATTTTGAATAATAATAATTTCAATAATTTCGTAAATAAAGTCAAAGTTTTAGAGCGATGCAGATAGCAGAGAATGCTTTCTTTTCCTCAAAAGAACATGACACGTATATTGGTTGTCATTTTCAGTTTTTAAATATATATATATTGACACACTTCTAGCAATATCATATCGCATTATTTAACAAGTTATCACATATCGCATTTTTCTTCAATATCGTGCAGCCCTAGTAAGAACCCCTTATCTATGCACACAACATTTGAGGAACCTCCTTTTTTTTTGTCATTTTTAAAAGATTAAAATCATTAAAAAAAAAAAGACAATAACATAAAAAATAATAATATTTTTATAATAATAATTTTAAAATAATATTTTATTGGTGATCATTGCCACCTGTTTGTGGCTGACCAACTGGTTCAGGAGCTGGAGGGAAAAAAAAAAAAAAAAAAGACTTTTATTTAGGAATCGTATTGACACTAGCTAAAATGTTACCCATTTATTATTATGGATTACTGCTAAAAGACAGGAAGTGCTATATCGGCTAAACTAACACTTTCAAATGATGTAATATTTGAAATATATCTACTATATCTTATTGCTAGGTGTCCTGGCAGTGGCTAAATGATGCTACGCGGTGACCTCGCCTGGATATGACCTAGCCTAGAGTACATTTCTGGGTACGATCAAGACATTATATTTTATGATTACAACATCGAGGACGTTGTGGCACTGAAAGCCGAAGTGCTGCCCAGAAACGTGCGCTAAACTCGTTTATAATCTGAACAAAGTTAGCGAACTAAACGTGTCCATTATAGACAGCTTCTCAGTAAGAACTTGACCTAGCTGTCTAGTGTTAGCTAGCTAGTTTCATGATGTAGATTTTAGGTGCGGTATGTGTTAAAGTTTCAGTTAGCGAGCCAACTTCACTGGTATGATATTTAGCTACTTAGCTGAGATGAAATGGGTGCTGCAAAGATGGACTAATTGCCTGCAAGAGCAATCGTCTTCTGTTGGCTTGGAAAAGTGATTCAATAGCATGCAGTTTAAAAAAAAAAAAAAAAAAAAAAAAAAAGAATGTGTTTGTGAACACTTTTTACTGATTCAAAAACAAATTCTCGTTTGCCGTTAAAAATCTCCCTGTTCTCCCTCTATGTTTTTGCAACCAGGAGGCGTGCCTGACGTTCATTCTAAGCCCCGCCCCCACGCTGTGAACAGTAGCTCAGCCTCCTCTTACTGTAAATCACCAGCTATCGTTGAAAGTGAAAGATGCTGCACAGCTATAGACATCTCAGAGCTTAGCAAATAATAAAAGATTATCTGCTTACATGACCAGTCACCCTAAACCGAGAAGAAAACTCTGATGAGTTATTCCGCTACTCTGCTAGTGAAGCCCCACATCAGGTCTGCGTGACTCCACAGCAAATCTCCTGCCACCCTCAGCCTCTGCCTCGCATTAACGTGCGAATAAAAGCAGCCGTTCCGTCGTTAACACTTAAGTAATGCTTTCCAGAGCAGCCGAATGGGAACAAATAGGCAATTTGGCCTTCTTTAAAAAGGCTTCATTTTCTCTCTGTTATTTTTGGACGGCTTGTAAATAATGTAGGGTTATGTTTTTTTTTTTCATTCGTTCGAATATGCCGTTTGTTATTTATCCGATTGCATCAGTTAATTCGAGCATACGAGCCTAATCAGAGATCAAGGGGAAGTTTTTTGTTTTTTTGTTTTTTTAAAAAGGCCTCGGATCAGGCCTCTTTATTCTTCATTTGTAAGAATGGAGGCTGATCTGAGCCACCACGGCGTCGCCGACGTCTCGCACCGTCTGCACTTTGAAGGGCCTGTAGTTAGCTTAAATAAACAAAGAATTATCATAATTAGCAAAAATATAGGCTGCGCCACACACCAGCGGTGTTTAGCACTCTCAGGAAGTCTACACTGCGCAATCAGACTCTACACTCTGGTTTGGTGTGTCAGGCTTCGCCGGAGGGGTGTGAGTTTGTTATTCCTCCCATTTCTCCCTGCTCACGCACACCCCGTTGCTTTTCCTAATTAATCCCGAACCAAAGATCTGTCTTTTTTAGCGGAGTTATGCAGCTGAAACATAAGCAGCAAGCTTGACGAGGGGGGCTTTTGGTTTGGTCACTGCAGTTTATTGACAAATTTCAAAATAAGATGGCATTTTTTTTATGGCTATTTCTCCGTACATACCGTACGGGGGAAAGAAGTATCCGGACACGTAATTGTTTTTGTTGTTTAATATACTTCCAGTACATTGATCCACTTCACATTCACACACATGATGGCTTTTGTCTTTGTTCGTATAAATATGAGCAAACAAAGATTCATTTCAAATAAATGAAATTGATAATGGGTATTCAAAAGTGTTCAGACACCACATGTGACCAGCATTAGTACTTTGTTGCAAAGCTGTTGTTGGCATTCAACGGCTTTGAGACATCTGCAGTAAGAAGTAATCAGCTTTTCTGCAGCATTGTGGTTCAGTCTTGGCCCATTGCTCTTGGCAGATTCTCTTCAGTTCCCCAAAGTTATGAGGGTCCCACTTAGCAGGACAGTTGAAGCTGTTTGAGCAGAGTGTACAGATGAGGAGGTGAGAGAGCCGGACAGACTAAAGGATTAAAGTGCCGCCGCATCGCTCTTAGCAAAGGCTAATTCCGCATTCAAGGCGAAGTTGCAAATTGTAATTCCCAGACTACAATGGGTAAAAGCCACTAAAACACGCTCCTTAAACTTAAAATTTCAACTCGTCAACTTGGGGTAGTCTTCTCAACTACCAGTTCTTTCACTGCATTTGGAGCGACATCACAACAACATGACTGCACACAGCGTGAACAGTGTAAAGTTCCCCTTCTCTACGTTTGAATCCGTTTATAGCAGTATTAGTTTTAGATAATATGCAGTTAATATACAGACACAGTACTTGGTTAAATCTACAACACTGACCATACTGACTGATCACTGTTTTGAGAAGGTAATCATCAACATTAGAGTTATCTCTAAAGTTAGGTGGCTAGCTTGTTGCTAAGCGACTCGCTTTTGTCCACTTGCTAGATACATAACCCTACTCGCTACTGTCTGAATGTTTGACGTTCACTATAGCAGAACAGAACCAGTAGCCACTCGGGCCTGTAACTGTAAAAATGTGCATAAAGGAGCTTTTCAGAAGCCGTATGTGCTCTGACAGAGCAAACAAAAGACACGCTTTTGTGGAGGCGTCCATCTTTTTTCCCCCCCACATCGCACGACGAACATGCCAAGGTGAGAAATGACATTATTACAACTTGCACATTAGCACTTACAGTGCACCACGAACACAGCAAACATCCCACTGGCACCACTATTAGCAGGTAGAACAGCATTGTGGGTAATGTAGGAAAGCGTTACCCAAAGACTAGCATGCCAGTGAAGGAGGTTTAATTACAAAATAAATCTTGGACACCGTTTATGGCGTGTTACATGTTAAGTTTGAAGATTAATATGCGAGTCATGCAAGGTGGATGGATATTTTTCCTTAAATACTGTTTCACATAGACCAGAAATGGATTGAAAGAAATTGTTTATGTTTTGCAACTTAACCCAAATCAGCCAAGACATGTCATAAGTTTGCAGCTTAAGTTTTGTGATGCATCCAAGAGACTGTTGTTGCCAACAAATAATGAAAGTTTATAGCTACCAAGGTAGCTTACTAAAGACAAGTTTGCATACTACAGACAATTTCTCACCTATTAGTCTGTTTACTGAATCAAAATCAGAGCGAAATTCATGCATCCGCTTCATTTGCTGGTTTGGTTTTATATTGCACATAATTAAATAAACCAAAAAGGAAAAAGAAATGCTGGCTGAGGAGTGTGTACTGATGGAAACGTATTCATAAAACTCTTTCATTCATTAGTCAGAAATACAGTGACTGAAAAATGTAAACAAACCTTTGCCAAGTGTGTGTAGAAATCACAAAAATCGCCCGAGCGTGGAGAACACAGAGCGGGCGCAAAATAAACAATTAGCCAAGTATAGAAATAACAAGTTTAAAACATTTTGTGTATCACATCCACTGTTTATTTGCTCTTTTTTGTTCGTTGGTCCAAATCTTCAGAACACATGGCATTTCTGATGCACTACAGCTCTGTGCTTTGGCTCAGATTCTCTACAATAAGCACTGCTACGGAAAACACACAGCCTGTTTGGTTCACTCGGTGAAGTCTGGTTGATTCAGAGTCGACTCACTTTCTCACTCGAAGAAGCCACTGAACAAATGTAACTCTTGTACAGAACTAAAGAAGCAAACACCAAACATGTCCTGGATGATCGAATACAGTTGTTTATTTATTTATTTATTTTTTTTTTCTTTCTTACCCCTCATTCATATAACTCAATTAATTTCATTGCCAGCAGGTTAAAAGTTTTGGAAACCAGCTTCCTTCCATCTCTGGGTAGTGTAGAAATAATGGAGAGATGAAGAGCGTCTCTGTTCATCGTGGCTGTTTTTTAATATTCTGTAGTCTGGAATTCATGCGCTGATGAAAAACAATATGCTGCTGTCATGACAAGAAAGGAAAAACACTGTGTCAGTTGTTTGTGCCATGGGGCACTAAAGTTTTGTTTTGTTTCTGTGGAAACTTTACCCCAAATCTTATTGTTAATCATTATGTAACGGAAAGAATCAGAGAAAAACAGAAGCTAAAATCTGTCTGTCTGTGTGTGTGTCTGTGTGTGTGTCTGTGTGTGTGTCTGTGTGTGTGTCTGTGTGTGTGTCTGTGTCTGTGTGTGTGTGTCACACAGTGCCAGTGCCTATGCCCTCAGGAGACTCGAGTGTCCAGTGTGTGTCTAAGCCCTCAGAACCAGAGCCAACAGCTAAACCGGCTCCTGCGGCTCCGGCCTCCACTGTTCAAAGCCCTCCAGCCAACAGCACCGAAGCCAAGACGAAAGCTAAAGCAGATAAGAAAGGTGAGTCTGAGGACACGGTAATGACAATATGTTTATATATTGCCAAAATTCATCCACACCAGCATCTGAAGGGGTTTCCCAGAATGTCACACATCATAAACTAAGCACTGATGGCACTGTTGAACAAATGAGCCCACAATCCATCCTGGGTACAGAATCAAGTATTTTTGGCAAAGTGTGAACACACCCTCAGTCATACGCTATATGCCTAAAGGTATATAGACACCAGACCATCACACCCATATGTAAGATTTCCCCCAAACTGTTGCTACAAAGTTGGAAGCACACAATTGTATTGGATGTCTATGTATGCTGTAGAATTAAAATTTCCCTTCACTGGAGCTAAGAGTCCCAAACCTGCTCCAGCATGACAGTGCCCCTGTGCATAAAGCGAGCTCCATGAAGACATGGTGTGTGAAGGTTGGAGTGGAAGAGCTCGAGTGTCCTGCACAGAGCCCTGACCTCAACCCCACTGAACACCTTTGGGATGAACTGGAACACCGACTGCACCCCAGACCTCCTCATCCAACATCAGTGTCTGACCTCACTAATGCTCTTGTAGCTGAATGATCACAAATCCCCACAGCCTCGCTCCAACATCTAGTGGAAAGATTTCCCAGAAAAGTGGAGATTATTATAACAGTAAAGGGGAACTAAATCTGGAATGGGATGTTCAACAAGGACATATGGTTGTGATGTTCAGGTGTCCACATACTTTTGGCCATATAGTCTATCAAAATATTATTCATAATCCTTGATGTTTACTCTGATTGTTACACTATTCTATAATATAAAATATATTACTAAACCTGCCAACTTTTACACATTTTGCATAGGAGTGTCGCAATTTAACATTTAATCACATTGTAATTTAATCACTAGAGTACTTTAATACGAGATAAACACACCAAAACAGCAGTGGTTTTTTGTTTTTGTTTTTCTCCTCAATAAAACGGAGATGAGCTGATCGACCCAGGAATCTGGACTGATTTGCGTAAGCATTTTGAACTTTCTGATCACGACGCTGTCTGGAAGCCCCGCCCCCTCCCTCCCATCGCGCATGCTCTCTGGGCTCTCAGGACATCCTTGCTTTCTGTCATGGTAGATGGCGAATGTTTCGAGTTCATTACTTTGAAATGAAATAAAATCTGTCGGTGTACGTTCGACTTTGATAACATTAGTTAATCTCCGATTGCTGTAGTTATCAGGGAGGTCACCAAAAACTTGGGATGAAAATGGTCGAAAACCTAAAAAGACTAATTAGTACTAAAATGAAGTGACGGATCTAACATTTTACAAATAACGTTAACGGTGGTGATGATTAGAAATCGATTTAGATACGTTTTCTGTCCATGCCTCCGTCCAAGAGTCTCGTTATGTCTCAAGCATGACCGATTGAATGTTTGTAGGATTTATAATGCATGATCACTGTAACCAGCACATACAGCAAACTGATTCCATTTTGGAATTGATCCAAAAGTAAGTCAAGGTCACAGCAAGGTCAAATATCTGAAATGATCGTTTTCCTGCTCCCTCAGTTCTGGATGATTGAAATGTTTATTGTGATATTATTATTATTTTTTTTTTTTATAAATGCGAAATCACAAGCAGAGAGAACTCAGTACCACACAGGCCTAATCCTTGCACCTTTTCAGTCACACAGCATATTAGTTCTTACGTTTCACCCCTTTTAACTAAGCTAAAGTGTTCAGCTGCATCACCAACTTTTTTTTTTTTATAAAGAATGTGAAAAGTGGGCCTTCCTGTGTAGCTGATGATTATCAGAGAGCCTTGATATAATATGATTAGTAGGTTAGGTGGACTCTCTCACAGAGGAAGTGGTGTAAGTCATTGCTGTCGACAGAACTGTCGACCGTGAGCGAATTTTAGCCGATTGGTCTGCATCCTGTCAACACTTCAGCTTGCAGGCAAACCTGGGGCCAGGATCGGATTTTCACAGCGCACACAAGATGGTGTTAATTTTCTCGTAAATCTGCTCTAACTGGTCTGTAATAACCAAGCCGGTGGGTTCCTGTGCAGTGCTATTGAGTACGGAAATGACCACCAACATAAATCATGCAACTCCATCTTTTGAAGCAACCCATCTCGGAGCAAGATCATCAGCAATCGTTTGGAGTTTTCGTTATGGAGAATCAAGTTTGAGGGGGAAAAATAAGATTTGTCATCGTGTATTTGAATCTGGCAATCCTTTGGTCCAGATGTTGAACACTGGATCGCTGGTGGATATGAAGTGTTAGCGAATATGTGAAACTCATATATATTCCCATAAGCAGACACGGTAGGTGTGCGTCACATGCCATGTCCAAGCTGATTTATCTCTCCCACTGTATATCATAAGAAGTAAGGAATTGTAGGCAGTGATTTTTTTTTTTTAAATGATAGAATATAAATATATTGCAAGATTTCCGTTTGCTAACGGAGCGCCTGCAAACCAGCTGTGCTGCCTTTCAGTGACCTTATTATTTAATATCTGGAAACCCAAATTCATGTGCTGGAATGTAGACAAATCAAATATTCAGTCCAATATAAATATATCTTGTACCATAGCGCTGTTTAATTCTCGATTCTGATTGGTCAGAAGGTGTTGATTCATTTTCCAGGACAGTACTTCCAACTACAAGGGAAATCAATATAGTAATATAGTAATGCAATCTTTCTAATAATCGTTTCTATAGTAACAACTCATTCACAGGAATTTTAGATGCTTATTTAACGCATTAAGGAAGGAGTCACCAGTGTCGGTGCTTTGTAACACTAATACTTTGTTGCACGGGGAAGTCTTCAGGACAGAAGAGTTTGTATCACTTTTCTCGATAACGTAAGCAGCGTTTTTTTTTTTGCCTTAACTTCAGTAGAGGGGGGAAAGAGAGAGACAGGTGCGGGAACGACTGCTTACAGCCTAAGTGATAATAGGAACCAAGTTGTTTCATGAACCTTTCACAACATTCAGCGTAACTATAAACGGTTAAAAGTGTGATGTGTCGTTCTTTAACAAATTATAACTTGTAATTGTTGGAAATTGTTGTGGGATAAAAGGAATAACACTTGGGGATACAGGTAAATAATCAACTTTCAGGGGTAGTAGTAGCCCGGTGATGCATTTGGCCTCATTACACCACCCCGGTGTTGATATTTTCCTATAGCAGCACACCATAAAGTGTTCTTTTTTTTTTTCTTTCTTTCTTTTCTTTCTTTTCCTCTTTCCTTATTTAATACAAGAGGTAACAGTTTAAGACTCCTAAGAAGCGGTTTGAAGATGTAAAAACTGCTTTTTCAGTTTTCTGCCCTGAATAATGAATGTACTTATTTTAGAAGTGTGTGTGTGTGTGTGTGTGTGTGTGTGTGTGTGTGATTGGAATGAAAAGCAATACAGTGTGTGGGAGTGTTTGTGCTCGCTACCACACGACAGGCTGCATAGTTTCCACGTGTGCACTGAGGTATGTTTCTCCAGGGAACAATACAGCGTGGCTAAAAATAAGGCTCTCCACATTATGTTAAAACACCTCGGGAAATACAATCTCTCTGCTTAAAAAAAAAAAAAAATATGGGTATGTGGTTGTGCCAGCTTCACCAGCGCTGCCACATACTTCCCTAAGTCCCTAAGTCATCCTGCACATGCTCATTAAAAACGTTGAGCATTCATAAGTCAATAATCGCCCCTGACGCCAGCTCTACTCTGATCACCTCATGTCAGTGCTGATGTGATGTTTTTTTGAGAAAGGCACTGTATAATAATAATAATAATAATAATAATAATAATAATAATAATAATAAGGCTGCTAATTATATTAATGATGCAAATTATTATAATTAGCATTAGTGTTGCAGCAAGTCGTGCTAAGTGCTCCACATTAGCTTTCATTCTTTCATTCTTCTGTGTGTGACTGTTCAGGAGAGAAGCAGGAGAAGAAAGCGCCTCCCCCTCAGGAGGACGCGAAGGTGGACGTGTCTCGTTTGGACCTGCGTGTCGGGCGGATCGTCGCGGCGAAGAAGCACCCGGACGCCGATTCGCTGTACGTGGAGGAGGTGGATGTGGGTGAAGCGGCGCTGCGCACTGTGGTCAGCGGCCTCGTCAAACACGTCCCGCTAGAGCAGGTAACCCGCCTCTACACGGCCCAAACACCAAACCAACACTGCTGTACTGTTTAACATCATCACAGCTGTGAGATAAAGCTGCACAAACACTGAAACTATTCCCCAGTGTTGGGTTTTAAAAGTTTTATACACAATATTTCTGAAATTTCAGTATCGTCAGTGGTTCAGTGGCAGTGTGCTAGTGGTCTCTTTAGCACAGACTGTTGTCTCTCCCTGTTTCTCTGTCTTTCTCTCTCTCTCTCTCTCTCTCTCTCTCTGTGTCTCTGTGTGTCTCTTCCTGTCTCATTTTCTGTTTCTCTGCCTGTGTGTCTCTGTCTGTCTGTCTTTCTCACTCACGTACAAACTATCTCTCTCTCTCGTTCTGTGTCGTCCCTCTGTCTTTCACTGTGTCTCACATGCACTCTTTCCTCACACAACTCCTCCATGTCTCATTCGCTAACTTTCTGTCTCTCTCGATCTCTCTCTCTTTTTTTCCCCTTTCTCTGTGTGTGTATGAAATGACGCAAGTCATTTCGCCTAAAAGTTCAAGAAATGTGTCTTTAGATGCACTTGCGTTTGCTGCCTAAAATTAGAACATGGCAACTTAAATGATCTTATGAAAATCAATATTTTTTTTTTTTTTGATGGCTGTAATTGTAATACTCTGAGCTTTACTTTTTTTTTTTTTTTTTTTTTATGATCACTAATAATGATTTACGTTATTTCCCTCATGGAGGAGAGGAAGTAACGATCTGATCCACAACAAATTCTGTATCACTCTAACGACAGTAACGAATCACGCTAGCCTCCTTCACGTTCAGGCACTCGGATGCTGGAGAAGCCACACTCTGACCAGCGACAGTCTCCTCACAACTCTGTGTAGTCGTCTCATACTCACCCAAATCGCTCTCTGAAGAAAAGCTGCGAAAGTTCCAGCAACTTTAAGCAAGGCTTCTTTTTTCCTTCATAATACAGTGACTCATGATTGTTTTCTTTATATGTTTATTTTGGAGTAAGTCATGAAATCTTTGAGTGCTGCAGTACATCATTGCAGCGGGACTGGTCATGGTTTTTTTTTTTTTTTTTTTTTTTTTTTTTTTTTTTTTTTTTTTTTTTAAACAATCTGTGTTGCATATACATCATGAGTTTCCTTTGCTACAGCTGTGTTTCTTTGAATAGTTGACACTTCCATATCTTTATTCAGATCATGGGCTCATTTTGATAAGGTTATTCTAAAAACCTTGCAAATTATACAGAATGTCCTCTCTCTCTCTGTCTCTCTCTCTCTCCCTCTCCCAGACTGGTTCACGCCCTACTTCCTGCCTACCGCCGCCAGCGCCTGGCCCTGAAGGCTGCAGGCATCTCCACAGATGACACGGAGCAGGAGGAGCTGGAGCACCTGGTGCAGAGAGAGAGGGGCGTGGTGTGGGCTGACCAGGAGATCACGGAAGAGAAGGCTGAACCGGACGAGTGCACCGAAAACACCTCACTCCAGCCCATCCTGTCTTTCTCTCACCTCATCACTCACCAGAACACACCATGCAGTGAGTGGCGCAGAGTGGCCTCCTTTCATTGCGCTCTACAAACGGCAGGAAAACTTTGTAGGCCAGTTACAGTATAATTATCAGAGGCACATCAGCATTGATTAAAGTCAGTGTGGATTGAATTTATGTGTTTGTTCAGTTATTTAAGTACAAAATTCATCGCACATCTTCAACAACTGGACATATGTCCAAGGGGTCCAAACATGGACATATGTCCAAACATGACATGCTATTTTTCCCCACCCATGCATGCATAATCAAACAGAAGTTAACATTTCGAGGCAGGCAAAATTCTTTGCATTTTCATTAGCAATTACAGAAAAACGGTGTTTCAGTTTTAATACAGAGGAGTCGCATTATGTCCAGGGACATGAACTAAAAGGGTAAGAAAGAACAATTTTGATAGATTTAGTGTAGTGATCTTTGCTTTATCACAGTAAAACTTTATTCACTCTGATAGTTTACCAGTCCTCTTATTATAGATTTGTTTATTTGTGTGTGGAGTTGTGTGTAAAGTGCTTTTAGCCAGTGATGGTTCTGTCTCAACTCTCTACAGGTGCAGAGAAACACACACGTCGATTCTCTCAGCGGCTCAAACTCTCTAGCTCACCCAAAGGTAATTGTGTGTGTGTGCGTGTGTGTGCCATCACTCTAGTGCTGTTATTCATGGTCCCATTTTTCTCTCTGTTTAATTTAGTATTATTTAGTAGTCATCTTAAGTTTGCAGCTTATTATTCATTTATTCATCTTTAAGCATAATATTCAGTCATATCAATTGCATTATTCAATCTCTACAGTAAAACTAATAGGAAAGATGAGTAATTATGAGTGACAAATATAAGTTTGGACGAATGTTAACACAATATAACTAAGAAACAAAACTCGCTAGTACACAATAGCACCAAAATATTAACTCACTTGAAGCACAAAAGTGAAGCAATAATATAATTTGGGTAAACTTGCATTATAATTATTTATAAATTATTGTAATTAATTAGAAATGGTTTTAGCTCTGTATATATTTTTATATGAATTTTCGATATTCAACATTATGATGTGCTTTCCCCATTCTTAAGAAAGTCAAAAACTAACAAGGTAATGGAAATGGTGAATTTTTTTTTTTTTTTTTTTTTTTTTTTTTTTTTTATGGTGATCATGACTGGAACTGTGTAAAAAGTATAGTATACTGCTCCTTGTTTTTGTCATATTTTCTGCCGTGTGTCACAGCTCTGTCTTTGTCCCTTCAATCCTCTCCTCTGTTTTCCCCACAGTCTGCTTCAACATACTTCAGCTTCAGTCATTAATCCAGCCACCAGTGACACGAGCATCACTCATGTTGCTTGTGTATGTGTGTATTTGAGTAAGAGAGAGGGAGACAGATCCATCACAGTGGCAAACACTTTGTTGTCGATTGTACCTTCACATGTCACTCCGAAAGCTTACAACTTACTCTTTCTCACCAGAGATTTGATTTTAGCAGACATTCCACTTTTTTTTTTTCTTTTTTTTTTTGGCTTTTTCTGTACTGCCAGATCGGATCTGTAATCAACATTGATTGAATAGAAGTTGCAATTAATTAATGCTGAAGTCAAAACGGCACCCCATGAAATAAACTACAAATGAAAAGTGGAATTGTCGCCTAAGTGAAATAGCAAGCATTGAGAAAATGAGAGAAAAATGTTCAAAATTCCACCCAGAGAAAAGACCAGGATTTGATACATGGTTCCTTTGTGCAGCTGACTTAATAAATTGACACTCGCAGAGGTTTTAGTGTATATAGAGAAAAGGGGAAAGACAGAAAGAGGGAGGAACCCTTTTGGGGAATGGTAGACGGCGTGAGTTATGGCTCAGTAAATTGGTCGTAATGATATTTGCTGCAGAACAGGTGTTACTCATTTGATTGAGACACATTGTGGGGAAATACAGGAACACACAAGGTCCCAGTTGGGGTCTGCATTGGGTGAGAGGGAAAAACATAAAGCCAGTGAGACTGAGAAATGATGGTGAAAAGGAATAATGAGACCTATTAAAATCCTTATATGACTGACTTCTAAACTGTGCATTAGGAATAAATCATAATACTTGGCCAATGGATTTATTCTGTTCCAATCAATAGCCTTTGCTATTAGCCATTTCCCGGATTTCGAAATATCAGTTCTGTAAAAATCTGGTTTGTCAGTCACACAGGAATACGTTTAAGAAAGCCGAACCCTTTAAAACATACTCTGACAATTTCCTCCTGTGTCAGGCTGTTTTTAATATAAAATAATGTGAAATGAATCCCATTCTGGATGGTGTTTTGAAAATGCCTTCTCTTAGAATCTTTTCTCTTATAATCTATGTGTCTTTCTCCCACTCCGTTTTCATTTCATTAAGCAGTGTTTACATAATTCTTAATTGCATCAGTGTTTATGCGTTCTTCTTTTCGTCCGGTGATTTATTTTGCAGTCTCGCTTGTTTTCTCTTTTGTCCATTCTTCTTTGCAGTCTCATTTTCCTCTTCTCTGAGAGAAGCTCTCTCTCTACCCCTCCCTCCCTCTCGTTCTCTCATTCCCCCCTCGCAGCCCCACCCCATTCCCCCTGCTCTTCTCCTAGTCTCATTCATAAAATCGCTGCCGAGCGGAAGAGTAGGGGACAGGCGGCGAGCGGAGGGGCTCAGTCACGTACAATGTGAAATGCAGCCGGATCATCAGCATGGCGAGAGGGAGGGAGGCAGCAGCCAGGCGACCCTAATCCGAGCCGTTCTCTCCTCCAGAAATAGAACTTCATGCATGTATTAATCCCGTCATCCAGAGCACTCTCTCTCTCTCACACACACACACAAAACCACAAACATCACCCTCTCAACCTTGTCTGTTATTACACCGCGTTCCTCACACACAATCTTGTATCATCCTGCAAGGTGTGTTTGTGTTTGTGCGCATCACACTCACAGGGACCAGTGTGTGTTATTGTCATTCAGCCCCAGCAGTGACGTAGACGAGTGCTGTTTTCTATCAGAGAGCATCAAAACAGGGCACGCTAGGGCTCAGCTTCCAAAGAGCTCATCTCTAATAAGTTTTTACTGAAACTTTTTTCCCTACACCCCTGTATAAGGGTGCATGCACTAGTTAGCCGTTACAGCGACGCGCTGTCCATTCAGGCAGTCCAACTTCTAGAGAGTGACAGCAGCTCTTAAAGGATACAGCTGCTGTCTTTATCAATCACAGTTCCTCTTTGTATATCTGCACATGTTCTCCCCTCCCCCGACTGAGTCCGTGAGTCAGTATGCAGTGAGAACGTGATGTGTTCCAGCATACTTCAGTGCTCGATACTCAGTGTCGGACCTCTCCAACAGTGCCCAGCATCCTGAAGCCTTGCCGTGTATGTGTGTGTGTGTGTGTGTGTGTGTGTGTGTGTATTCAGTAGTGCAGTAGGAGGACGTGTGTGT
>CM075005.1:6089657-6118919 GCA_037576675.1 Pangasius sanitwongsei | reverse complement strand
AACTGATAACGATCAGTCAAATAAGACCTGAGCCAGGAAAGGGCCGTTCCCTTAATGCCTACTACATTTTCTAGTCTGTCGAGGAGAATAGCATGATCAATGGTATCAAAAGCTGCACTAAGGTCAAGCTGCACTAAGGTCAAGGTCTTTTAACTGCTAGTTTAAAAGATTTAGGTACATAAAACTATTTATCTATCTATCAATTTAGGAACACCTGAAACACTGCTCATTCATGCAATTATTCAGTCATCATGTGGCAGCAGCGCAATGCAAAAAATTCATGCAGATACAGGTCAACAGCTTCAAATATCAAATGGAAAAAAAAAAAAGTGATTCACTTTGACCATTGCTTGGTTGTTGGTGCCAGACAGGCTGGTTTGAGTATTTGAGAAACTGCTGATCTCCTGGGATTTTCACACACAACAGTCTCTAGAGTTTACACAGAGCATCGCGTGGTCTTTTTGCAATCTTCAGCTGCCTAGTTTTGCTGAGCCTGTACCCACTGTAGCCTCAGATTCCTGTTCTTGCCTGACAGGAAGTCTTCTGCTGCTGTTCTAGCCCATCAGCACATCGTTGTTCAATGGGTTGTGTGTGCTGAGATGCTTTTCTGCTCTTCACAGTTGGAAAGAGTGGTTATTTTAAGTTACCATAGCCTTCCTGTCAGATCGAACCAGTCTGGCTATTCTTCTCTGACCTCCCTCATCAACAAGGTGTTTCTCCCTACAGAACTGCTGCTCACTAAATGTTTTTACGCACCATTCTGTGTGGGTAAACTCTAGGGACTGTTGCGCATGAAAAATCTCAAAAGATCAGGAGTTTCTGAAATACTCAGACCAACCCATCTGGCACCAACATCCATGCGACAGTCAAAGTCACTGAGATCACATTTTTCTCCAGTCTGCTATTTGGTATGAACATTAACTGAAGCTCTTGATGTGTGTCTGCGTGACTTTACGCATTGCATTGCTGCCACCTGATTGGCAGGATCGGATAATTGCATGAATGTGCAGGTGTATAGGTGATCCTTTTAAAAAGGCTGGTGAGTGTAGTCATTTCTTTAAAATAGAGTATTAAGAATATAACACAAATTGTGATTACTTGGCAATTATTGTGGAGTGGGAGTTCCATATTGGCACCTAGCTATTTTTATTTGGCTGTGTGTTGGCCTATATAACTGATCAGAGTCAAAGCGAGACTGACTCACAGTACACTGTGTTTTTGAGGACTCATCGATCTCCGTGTGTTCACTCATCTGTGCTTTGGCTTTAGGCAAAAGCCAGACTGCGTCCTGTTCCGTTACACAAGACACGCTAATGGCACGTTGAGTCATTTTAGGGCGTTATAGATCACAGACACTGTTCAATGAATTTAACGTTTTAAATATGGTTTTCTTTTTCTCTTCTATTCAGATTTTAAACTGAAAATGATTATATACTCATAAAATTATATACTAGACATAGAATTAATAAAAGAACAGTTGAGCCATGGTACTGCAACAGTAATTCCAATGTGCTAGTGACTTGAAAGTCATTAGTTCACATGCCACTATTGAGCCTTTGAGCACTACCTATTATTATTATTATTATTATTATTATTATTATTATTATTATTATTAATATTGGTGCTTGGACCCCTCTTGTTTTCATTAGGATTCTTCTTCTTCTTCTTCTTCTTGTAATTCTACCAGACTGTAAGACATAAAACTGTGTTTGTGAAACTGTGGTCTATGGTCTCTCTAATAATAATAATAAGAAGAAGAAGAAGAAGAAGAAGAATAGGAATAAGAATAATAATAAGAAAAGTAGTGGTAGTAGTAGTAGCAGTAGTACCAAAGCTGTGCTCTGGATAAAAGTGAGTGCCAAAAGAATGAATTGAAAAATTTTGTTTGAAAATGGTCAGTAATAACACTTTTTAGACTACAAATGCCAAAAATTATGCCTGGTAATTTTTCAAATATTTGAAAGCATGACATATTTTGTTATCATTTGCTTTATTTATTGGCCGCTAGCTTTGGTGAAGTAATGTCCTATTTAAGTGACAAACCTGTCAATAACAGAGTTTTTTTTAATTACCTTGTAGTCTTTCAATTAGTCAACACACTTTTAATTAGTGTCTTTCAATTTTCACAAGTATATAAATAAATAATAAATAATTACAATTTATGCATATATTAAAAAATAATCTAGCAGTTGAATTTCGGTTTTGAAGGATTTTCATTTGGATGCTTCTCTAGAATTTTGAGCTCTCTTCCAGTCAATACAGCGCAACATGACACGGTTCGAAATGTTGGTTTCTATTACAGTAATGATGTTCAGGTCTGGAGAAGGGCAAATAAGTGTTCATTAAAAATGGCTGGGGTGAAGCAAAAAAAAAGATGAAAACAGATCACTTTCCCTGCATCTTTTTTTCCTCTTACATGCACCTGCATAAAAATCTGCCCTCGGGAGGATCCCAAAGCATGAAGGGAGTTGGACAAAACACAGATTGGGGATTTTACAGTAACAGTTGTAATTGCAATAAAATTTAAACCGTCTAGGACAAGAGGAGTGAACTCTTAGTGCACACTACAGACTGAGTGAAATCAGATCAGAGACGGCAGTGACTGACCAGCAGGAAAAATGCTTTTAAAGCAATGGAACACCTGCATGATGGACGCTTTTAACACGCACACGCACACACACACACACACACACACTTTAACACTGTCCTGGCTCATTCCTTTATCAGTGTGTGGGAGGAACAGGATCCCAGATTGCAGTTTGCTGTATTTAGATCACATATCATCCGTCTAAAATAGCTCAAGGCAGTCATGAGATTTTTTTGCTTGTTTGCTTTAGGAATTTTCCGCCTTTTTATTTCTTTATTTTCACCTTCCAGGTTTGGTTTGATTGAACTGAAATCACAGCCATGGATGAAATGGATGTGCCGCAGCTGAAGAAAGAGGTAGAGAGCCTCAAGTACCAGCTGGCGTTTAAGAGGGAGAAATCATCCAAGACAGTCACAGAGTAAGAATCATACACCGATCATTTATACAACCACCTGGCCCATAGGAACATCCATGCAGATGATAAGCAATAGCATCAGCTGATATCATTTTATGTGGTCAAAATATTAAGCACACACCAGCAGTTTTAGTGAAGTAGAGCTTTACAGGTATATACAGAAATCCGTAGAGGAAATTCACAATGCACTGAAATAACATAAATATAAAAGAAACAAATACACACTGATTGATACACAAGTCATTGGCATCACCTTCATAAATACAGCTTTTCTGCAGAACATTTAAAGAGACATTATTGCTAATTCCACCAATGGGTAGTGTTTGTACATAGCTCTTAGAAAAATCCACCTCGAATGACTTTCATATTAATATTTACAATTAACACGATCTTCAGTGTCGTCCAAGATTTGCTTTGTAGTGAAATTCCGAATTGACTCACAAATTCGTTCTAATGTCTTTCATCGGTCTATTTTGGTCTATTTTCACTTTGGTTAAAAGTTTCCTACATTACCCACAATGCCATTTGTCTTCCTGCTGATAGTGGTACCAGTGGGCTTTAGCCCCTGTTTCGTTTCTACCCAATGACAGTGATGCAGCAGCACTTTAGTCCTGTAGTCTGTCCAGCTCTCTCACCTTCTTATCTGTACACTCTGCTCAAACAGATCAGCTTCCAAAACTTCAGCTTTCATGATAATACCATCGTCAAAGCCATCGTGCTTGTCATCTCTTCGATCGCTAACTAGCTGAGCCGAGTCCCTGCCGTAACTCAGTGCGACTGCGTCATATAGCTGCATTGCATTCTGCAACTTTGAGTCCATCTACATACATGAAAATACTAATCATCCAACAAATTAGTATCAGAAGTCTTAGCACAACTTTAATGTTTCAGTATAAACACTTTTTATGTGGTCCATCCTGGATTTAACAAGGATTTTTAAGTCCACTTTATATAATAAAAATATTCTAATAGTTTCTCACCCAATAACTAAACCATCACCCTTTCTTTTCCTGTCTTTATCGTCCTCTGTGAATGCTCTAATCAGATCTTCACTATTGGTTGTAATGATATAAGATTTGTGTCAGACATTTTAACCCCCAGTCTGTAAAGAGCCACTCCACTTTAACACACATTAACAAACTTAAATACTACCTACACTTAATCAGCTGCCAGCAGCCAGCTCTCTCCACTTCTAATCTCATTACTCTGTAACTGCTGATTCATACTAAAATACCTGCTACAATTCCCTGGCACAGTCACACTTACTGCACTTTATATTGTACATTTATCTCAATATGCACATCTAGTAGTCCTCACTTTTTAGATCTTGTTTCTTTTTCCTATTTTGTACAATATTTGTACAAAAGTACAAAAAAAAAAAAACCCACCATCATGGACATTTCTAGTGCAATCTTTTCCTTGTGCATATGACAAGAAAATAAAAATAAGATCCATGTTAAATACCAATCCAATATATAATGAAATAACATCAAAGTCCTTATCTTATACTTATCATAAAGCACTGTAGTAATACCACGGGCGGTATCATGGGTAAATATGCTCTATGGCCAAAAGTGTGTGCTCTTCGGTGGTTCTTCCCCAAACTGTTGACAGAAAGTTGGAAGCACACAATTGTATGGGATGTCTTTGTATGCTGTAGCATTACAGTTTCCCTTCACTGGAACTAAGAGACCCAAACATGTTCCAGCATGACAACGCCCCTGTGCACAAAAGTCAGGTCCATGAAGACAAGGTTTGCCAAGGTTGGAGTGGAAAAACTCAAGTTGCCTGCACAGATCCCTGACCCCAGCCCCACTGAGCACCTTTGGGATGAATTGGCACACCGACTGCACCCCAGACCTCCTCACCCAACATGAGTGCCTGATGTCACTAATGCTCTAGTGGCTGAATTGGAAAGATCCCCACAGCCACACTCCAGGATCTAGTGGAAAGCCTTCCCAGAGGAGTGGAGGTGATTCTTTTAACAGCAAAGGAGGGACTAAATCTGGAACGGGATGCTCAAAAGACAAAAATGGGTGTAGTGGTCAGCTGTCCATAAACCTTTGGCCATACAGTATATGTAATACACAGGTACCATGAAGTACCCTATTAAAGCAATTGTAGTATCATAATTCCCATGAAGTACTATAGTAAAACCATGGTAAACCATAGTGAATGCTTCTAAGAGTTGTATATTTCAAAAAAAAAAAAAAAAAAAAATCAATCATCAGAATCTGAGGAGCTTCTTCTCCATCATCACTATTTCAGTCTGCATCCCAGATTTTAGCTCAGAAATACCAAACCTGATGAATCAGTGTGAAACTCCCACACGCAACATGCTGGACGTCTGTCATTTTTATCTCTGCAAAACTCTTCAGATGATCAGCAGCAGTCAGAGTTTAGCACAATTTAACGCACTGTGTCCCAAGTGCCAGCGTTTGATCAAGGAATTCTTATTAGGATTCATTCTAGCAATTTAACTTTTTCGTATTACTCGAACACATTTAGCTAATTAGCAGAGAGCACATGAGAGATCCCACAATATACATCGGCACAGTCAGCTAAAGTCGGACAGGCTGGTTTGAGTGTTAAGGAAGCTGCTGATGACTCCTGGGATTTTCACACGCAGCATGGTTTTGGAAAACCGTGGCCCATGGTTTTCAAACGGGATCTTCAACAATCATCAGCGGATGATGGTCAGGTGTCCACATACTTTTGGCCATATCGTGTAAGGTCTCTGTCGTTCCACTGTCCGTTGATGATGATGATGTGATGAGGCAGGAAACGTCACCGACATTTTGACAGCTGGTATCTGATTTACAAAGTGAATAAATGAGGCGTGTGTCTGTTTTGGTATTCGAAAACTTGATCAAATTGTGAGAAAAGCAAAGTAGAAACATCAAAATATTTTACTGACAGAAATACTCAATTCTTTCACTTTTCAAAACCCCATTTTTCACAATTTTTGGTTATTTTCAGGAATTCAGCCGCAGCGATGAGTTTTCACAGGCCACGCCCACATGGCGCAGCGTTTGTGCTCGCTGTTTATAACTTTTACCATGCGTTCGATGGGTAATACACAGAATATCGCTGTATAATCACAGAAAATAACCACTTTCGAGCATCATATTAGAACAGATTCTGTGTATTCCACTGGTTGGGGTGGAGCCTTAAAATGCCCAACATTCGAACACAAACAGCCATACCTTACTCCTCTAATCTATCTATCCTTTTATTTTTCTATATGTCTGTCTGTCTGATGTTCACTTGTTCTTCCTGTTCCAGCTTGGTGAAGTGGATTGAGGATGGCGTGCCCACTGACCCGTTTTTGAACCCTGAGCTGATGAAGAATAACCCATGGGTGGAAAAGGGCAAGTGTGTGATCATTTAGGATGGAACCAACGGAACAGCACAGATCTGAATGTCCACGCACACACACACATATACACACACACACACAGCGGCATTAGCACCGTACAGTCACTTGCAAGATCTGAAACTATGCCACGCATTACTATATTATATTCATAAAGGTCAATATGTTATTAAAAACTCACTATTAATATTATATTCATAGAAAAAAGAACTCGATCTATTTATATGCACTTAGTTCTTTTAGTCTGTTACATATTAGTTTGCTTGCGCTTTTTTTGAACTTAAGTTTTAGTGTCTCACTGCCAGGAAACGAGCGACAGATTAATACCCGCAACTAAATGAGAGAAGAAGATTTATCACTCTGAAATGTCTAAATCTGCAGATTGTGTCTCTTTTTCTCTGCGCCGTGTTAATCTGTCCATCACGACAGTGCGCCATTTAGACGGAAACCACAGAAACATGTTCACCTTCAGCACCATTTTGTTGAGTCTGTTTGATTAATTTATGATCTATTTATTTATTTATGTTTTTTTTTTTTTTTTAATTAACTGTTGATGCTCTGATGGACTTGATATTTTAATATTTAGGTCTGAGGTTCCGAGTTAAACTACCGAGAACGTTTTTTTTTTTTTTTTTTTTTTTTTTTTTTTTTTTTTTTTTTTTTTTAAAAAGAAAAATGAAGGCTATGTTTTGGCACCGGAGTTTTAATCCCTAAACGTCAGACTAGACTGAGTGAAAGGTCTTTCAGTTTTATTAAGCATAGTAAATCGCAATAAATCGTCTGTGGCAACGCGGCCGTCACGGTTCAACATGCTCCTGACTCGGCGCACGTCGCATTCAGTCAAGTTCTCTGTGTTTCATATTCAGGAGCCTCTAGTTTACGATTTGTTTAGGGGACCCCTGGCGCTCAGTCGCTAAGCTTAATTACACCCATGAAAGTCTGTCTCCTTCATCCCTCTGAGCTCTCCTCTGTGTATTACTAAACCACTGTTTCGATAACATGCGTACGTCTGAGAACAGCGTTCCAGTCTGTCGAGAGCTTTACTCAGACGTTCTCTCACATGGTGCTTAGACAGCAATGATTGGACAAAAGATAGATTTGTCTGAGGTACGTTTATTCTAGAACATTTAATGTTTATAGCAAAAAAAAAAAAACAGTAGGGGCTATTGTATGAGCATAACCAATCTGTGCAATTTAGTTAAAAATTTTTTTTTAATTCATGCTATCATTTACATTTATGGCATTTGGTGGACGCCCTTATCCAGAGCGACTTACAATTATCTCATTTACACGACTGAGCAGTTGAGGGTTAAGGGCCTTGCTCCAGGGCCCAGCAGTGGCAGCTTGACGGTGCTGGGATTTGAACTCATCTCAACCACTGAGCTACCACTTCCTCGAGCCAGCACTTCCTGCTAGCAGGTTTAGTGTTGTGATATATCAATATGTAATATTTCATAAACAGTTAGGTTGCTTCTTATAATTTTACATCATCAGTAAACGGGCATTACACTATACGTTTTTCTTTTCTGTATTCCAACACTTCCCAGTCTTCACTTCATTATTTGCCTTACATACCTGATCTGTTTTAAAGCAGGCTAACTTTATGTGAAACTTTTGCTTGTTGAAAACTTTTTTTTTTTTTTTTTTTTCTTCTTTCTTGTTTTAATTATGTTTTGCGATTGATGTTTTAAGCTTTGCGGCCAGGATTTTGTGTTTTTTTGTTTTTTTTTTTCTTTTCCTTTTTTTCCCCTTTATGCCTTCATTAGACAGTTGCTCCAGTGTGAGGGGTTTGGCATTGTTACTGTCCGTGCACCTAAGTCCAAATTTTAAATCCTCCATGCTGTGCTTACAAAGACACTTCCTGCTTTAGAACTTTTTTTCTGTCCAAGAGCTCTTAAGGAGTTGTGACGATGTAGATGGTTTTAGCCACAAAGAATAAATGAGCTAGCTAACAGTGAAACTCACTTTCAACTCTCACGTGCTAAGAAATATCACATGGCCTGACCTGTGAGTGATTCAGTCAACTTCTATCACGTTTCAATTACGATGCCACAGTTAAATATTACAGTTTTGATTTAGTTTTAAATATATAGTTTTACAATTATTTGACAATGACCTGGCTTTGGTCTACTGCATGTCCATGAAACCAGTTAGTTCCTGTTATCCTTTACAA
This sequence comes from Pangasius sanitwongsei, assembly GCA_037576675.1. Classification (NCBI taxonomy): domain Eukaryota; kingdom Metazoa; phylum Chordata; class Actinopteri; order Siluriformes; family Pangasiidae; genus Pangasius; species Pangasius sanitwongsei. The sequence goes on along the minus strand of CM075005.1, from coordinate 6,110,368 downwards.
TATAGCAGCTTTAAACATTCAATCCCTCACCAGCTCCCCCTCCATTTTGAAGTTAATAAGACAGGAATGCACAGCTTGTCGTGTTACCCCAAAACTGCAAAGCACAAAGTCCTCCATCATCAAAACTCTTCCATGTGAGCTATTCTAAAGTTACAGCTTTACCGCTACAAAGCACTGACGCTAGAGATTTGAGAATTCATCAGTGTTTTGGATAAACTGTGAGAGGCATGCTGGAAATAATCAAAAATGGTGTGGCGTGTTGATTTCCCAACCTCTGTTCATACCATAGCCAATGATTACATTTTGTTAAACAACATGTAGTAGTTTTTATTTATTTTTATTCATTTGGGGCTAGACTCCAAGCTACCCGTGACCCTGTGTAGGATAAGCGGTACAGAAAATGGATGGATGGAAATATTTGTGGTACTAATTTGTTAGTTGGTGCTGTATTTCTGTTATTCCCATGTCAAGTTAGCAGTTGTCTGTTGCTCTGATGTCATTTAATTGGAGAAATAATTTCAACAGTCTCATAAGGGATAACGATTCGGTTTCTCTGTTGGCTCCTAAAAACAAAAAAAAGAGCAAAAGCTCCTTTTCTCACTCACCATTTTTCAGCGACATTCAGTGTCATATTAATGAGTAATCCGATGTAGAAATGGTGGATACATTGGTGCGGATGCTGAACTTTCAGAATTCTGAAGTTTCAGAATGCGGTGCATGTATACTACACAGCCGCGCTGAGTCACGGTTCGGCTAGGTAGCGTTCTACAAGTTGATAAGCATGATGGCGTTTGTGCAAAGCGTACAGATTAGCAGGTGAGAGCTGGAAAGACTAAAGGTCTAAAGCGGTGCTGCATGGCTGTCTTTAAGTAGAGATGAAATGACGGCTAAATCCTGCTGACTCCACTATCAGCAGATTGTGGGTAGTGTAGGAATCCATTACCCAAAGTGAAAATGTTCTTGAAAGAAGTTTAAACTTCGAAGTCATCGAATGAATCTTTTGCGTAACTGAAGATCACGTATTAATCATAAATATTGATATGTGAGTTGTTCAAGTTAGATTTTTCTTTCAAAGGTTTCCTTCTGTAGAACCCTACAACAGAAAGACTTGCCCATTTTGGAAGCTAAGAACACTCAACAAATGAACCATCGAGGAACTTTTTTTTTCAAATATATAACAGTATAACAGTATATTTATATAACAGTTTCTCGTCTGTGATAACTCTGTTCACATTGTACCAACAGATGCAGAACCGCATGGCAGTGTTCCTGTGTAACCTCAAGCCAGCTAAGATGAGAGGAATCGTGTCTCAGGCCATGGTCATGTGTGCCAGCACTCCGGACAAGGTGGAGATCCTGGACCCACCCAGCGGGGCAGAGCCTGGTGAACGAATCACTTTCCAGGGATTTCCAGGTGCAGAATGATCACATGATGACAGTTCTACACTGCCTTCTCTCTTTGTTCAGGCCTTTTGGGTGATGTAATGAAATTCAGGCTTATATAAGCATTTGCTCACTTTACTTCAGTTGGCATCAAGACATTCAAGTCTGGGAAATGTCTCTGAACCCCTACTTCACACTCTATTAAGTCTAGTTTTCATCACTTACACAAACTCCATCACTGCACACTAAATGTCTGGTTAAATAAGAGTCCCACTATCCTCTTACCTAGAAAATACAGTGCAAAGAAATGAATAAATTGCACATGCAAGCAAAACAGGAAGCTTACGTGCCAAGCATATGAGTTTAAACAGTCCAAGAACAACACAGATGGCATTCATGGTTGAGTCAAAGTCTGCTTCATTCTTCTGAGGCTAGTTCACATGATTTACTGATGAGCTAAATGGTCTGTGGATGCTAATTAGGAGGTGACCCAATCAGAGAAATAGGATGGTGTTCTGTTGTTATCCAGGCACATCCTGAGGAAATGGGAGCATACAGTCCCTCCATTCTTCAATAAATTAAAGAAGGTTTATTGCAAAACCTGCATGGTCTGGGCAGGCAGTCCCTTTTGAAATCGTCTTGGCTCTGAAAAGGTACTTCACCTTGTTCAACATAGTCATGCCGATCTTCTAACATGATTTTTAAAATAAAAAACATGTAATAACTAAACAAGTTCAGTATGCTTGAACATCACAACACTGTAGTCAAGAGTTCCCTTTTGTGCTGTAAAAGATGGAGGAGTGGGTCATGTGACCGAATGTGTAACGACTTAGCCGGGAGGTTCCCAGAGAGTTGGTTCGGTTTGGACCCAGAGCAGGACTTTGAGCTCCTCTGTTCCATGCTCTCATCAGCTCTTCAGAACTTTCATCTTCCTGCTGTCTTCCTCCTTATTTTTCCTCCAGCTGCTTTTTTTTTTTTTTTACGACGTGTCTCCAGCCAGAAAGTAAATCAGGAATTTATTATCCTGACTGAAGCCATGTTGGGGCCATCCCTAAGCAAGGCAGCTCTTTCTGTTGGCTCTTTTCTGACGGACTACATCGTCCTAAAGCAAGTCAACGAATCGTTCCATTAACAGGATGTTTACTGTGAAAAGTAATTTCCACCATTTTTTTTAAATTGTTTTTTTTTTTTCCCCTCTTTGTATCTTCTTGGCTCTCTCATTTTACGAGGTGTCATGTCAGAGGCTTAGGAAGTGACGAGCCAGGGCGTATCTGTGCGAACCAGGGATTCTGACTGTAAAAAGAATGTGCTGAACTTGGGAAGAGTTGCTTGCTAGCTGTGTGGTTTCCACACCAGTTTTCATGCAAGAACGTTCTAAAAAGAATCTTCTCCAGGTCATTTGATAGCATTTAGTTTGATCTGCTCCCATGCAAAAAAAAAAGATCCCATCACCCCATTTCTCAGCATCTCTTCTTGACATTGGCTACAGGCTGAACTAGTTGTGTAGCATTGTTGTTGGAATTGGTATTTTACTACATGTGCGTGCACCGCTTTACAGCTCATTTGTGGCATGTAAGGAATGAGAAAGGTAACTTGAAAACACTATCAAAATAGCATACCTCTAATTGCCCCTCAGTTTTACAGCTCTTAGAGTGGAGTGTCAGCACTGAAGTGGGTAACAAACGAAGAAATGCACTCCCTTGCACATTTTAGAAGTTTAAAAAACAGTTTGTGTTTAGACTCAGCTCTTGGACATCCGTATTGCCACTGAATCTACATAACAAGCTAAAAATGCCTTCTCTTGCATGTTTTACATAATTTGAAAGCAGTCAGGATTTTGAATCAACCCCCCTGGCCTTGACCACAGTGTACCTCATATTCCACCAATGAGAGCTCACTTGTTTGTCCCTCTGCTGTCTGATCCAGGTGAGCCTGATAAGGAGCTGAACCCCAAGAAGAAAGTGTGGGAGCAGGTGCAGCCTGATTTGCGCACTGATAACCAGGGTGTGGCCAACTACAAGGGGGCCGCCTTCGAGGTCGCTGGGAAAGGAGTTTGCAAAGCTCAAACCATGAGCAACACTGGCATCAGATAAAGCCTCAGAACCTTTGGAAGCTCAGGAATCTGAAGTTAATGATAACTGAGTCTGTATTATCTGTAAGGCTTTCTGAAATGACAATAAAGAATTTGGACATCAGTGTGTTTGAGTTTCAGTATGTCCTATAACTATTTTCTCAATGGCATCATGTCTTTCTAATAGATTTGCCTCTTTTTAATGCTTATTTTTAGGTCCCAAAACCACTTACTCTTAAACGGTGCACATATTTCTAGACATTGCTCTTCTCACAGCAAGTATCTACACTTTTCTCCGCCTAGCAGTGTGTTTAGGTTTGTTTTATTGCCCTTTTGAGAGAGGCATGCTATTGTTTCTCTCAGAATGTATCATTTCTTTCTGGACCGACTCCTGGCTAACATTCAACCCAGTTCCTTAAGACCAAAGGATTTATAATTCCTTACAAGCCAAAATGCATCAAGAGTAATTAAGGCCATGATTGACTATCTGTAGCTATTTCCTGCAGAGCTGAACATGACCGAACTCTTGCTTTGATATAAATTATGGCCTGTCAGTTGAAGCTCTGACATGCTTCTTCTGAATTTCACGAGTGTAATACGCTATCAACTACCAGAATGCTGCGACTTATCAAGAGAAGGTTACCTTGAAGGATAACTAATTCATTTTGTTTCCTTCATCTTCAAGCATAGTTCCTGAAAATCCACAATTACTGAATTTCTCTGATAACACAATTCCTAAATCCATTGATATCTGTATACCTTGATCAGTTTTTATATTATGTGGAGAATTTTGTTACCCTCCCGGCAGCCTGAATGTCTAGATATATAAAGCTGATGAACTGTGAGTGGTAACTGAGTCGCGTGATTGCCAAGTTCATGCTCGGTTCTCACAGCCACACTTACTCAGTGATTACAACAGCAGAAGATCACTACTGTCAACCGAGGACAGGAATCTGAGCCTACAGTGATCACTAGTTAGTTGAAGATTGGAAAAATCTTCAGTCTTTAGCTACCCAGTTTGGTGAACCTGTGATCACTGTAACCCCAGATTCTTGTTCTTTAATATTCGGTGTAGCCCAAAATATTGGTATTAACAAAAACACATAAGCACCACTAATTTCACAATAACTTACTAGCCATTTATTCGTAAATCAAGTCCCAAAATGTAGTCGCAATGGTTGAGTTGGGATAATATATAGTCTCCAAGAGCAGATCAGTGTTGGCAAACACTAAAGTGTTTAGATGTCACAATTATCCTTTGATTGCAATGTCAATATAGCATCACTCAAAATGGGGTTTTGTTTTGCTTGTGTGGCCTGGATTGCTTGAGGAATGTATACTGTTACTGAGATGGGTGCATTTCCAAAGTATAAACCAGGTACCTGTAGTCTAAAACTAAATGTTTTCTTTGTGTTGATTACACTGGGCAAATGCTATGCTGGGTGTGCCTGGCTCTTGAGGTAAGGTTTGTTTGGGTTTTTTTTTTTTTTTTCAATTTTGGTTACAAGAACAACATTTTTATGTGAAGCATGCACAATTTACACTATATTTAAATGTGGTTAGGCTTGCAGAGCATGTATATAAACAAATAATTAGCACATTATTGACAGTAGCTGTTGTCCCACCAAATAGAAAAAAAAAAAAGAATACTATAATGTAAACTTGATTCCATTCAGAGGTATACACAGTCATGAAAAATCCAATGTGATTGAACAATTTTAATAGTGGTGCTGAGTCATGAAGAGTTCTATTATTATTATTATTATTATTATTATTATTATTATTATTGTTGTTGTTGTTGTTGTTTTAAATGAGATGTTTCTAGACATCAAAAAAGCACTACTGAGAGTGATCACTGATTTATATGTCTCTGATCTCAAACCCACAAGACATTTTCAGTTCTTTAACATAATGGGATAATGTGACCATGAAGAACAGTATTTTCCATCTCATTTTGGATCTTTTGTTTTGAATTCTTGTTTTCCATTGCCATTGAAATAATTAACAGAAAAAACAACAGGGCTTTTAAGGATGATTGAATTTCAAAAAGATTCACAATGTAAATGAATCCCATCGGAGCATAACTGAGTCTTGCGTACAAACAAGAAGATTGACAATAGACATTGTTGCCATCTGGGGGTCTCTGAGACTTTGTTTTCTTCATCCCAGTGAGCTTGACAGATGATACTTACAAGTAATATCGCTAAAAATGCATATCCATTTTCTGAGTAATACTTACTATTAATAATTAATTATATGTAATTCCAGTCAGCCTCAAAGACTCTGCAAATGCTGTAAATGTAAATGTTGTCAATTGCTGTGGTCCTGAATATTATTGCTGTTGGGCAAGTTGAGTACTGGAACAAAATAGTGTGAATTATTCGAGAACTGGGGAAATGGGAAAATTTGGAGCATTCTATGACTGAGGTGCCACTTAGCCCTTGTAACTCTTAAAAATTAAACTGCAACATTGAATTTAACACCACTGCTAAGATTGACCAAGTTAAATCATGTCAGATTTTCCCTCTTTAATGTAAAATAGCAACCAACAAAATTTAAGTGATAAACAAATAGAAACACTTTAGGGGGAATATTAAAAACTTAATAACCTGGTTGCATGAGTGTGCACATCCTTTTATAAAGGGGCAGGTGACTTTGCTCAGAACCAAATGGTCACATTCAAACCCGTGTACAAAAGTAATTATCCTACCCCTGTCATCAATGAAGTGATTCGGATTAACCCCAAATAAAGATCGGCTGTTTCTGTAGGATTTTCTTGATATCTACTTGGTGTCATCTGACTGCTGAAGGTATGGATCAGGAAGATGGGTAGGGTGTACCATGGCACACTGTGAAGGCCATCATCAACAATTGGAGAAAATGGGTGTAACCTACATTTTTTATAAATGTAAATATGACCCCAACTGTAGAACCCTTATACTGTAACATGTGCCAGATCTGAGTAGCTGGCCAACCTGCCAATAAGTACACCCCAAAAATTGAGTACCAAATCACTACAAAGAAATCACAGTTTATAGTCCTGTGTGTTTTTCCAGGCTGGAGTCTCAGATGACAGCAGACATCAAGGCTATCCTGTGTTTACTGCAAAGAAGCTCACCTGCAGGCCCTCCTGCATACAGTGCAGTCACTGCCAGTCTGGAGAAACAGGCCATCAGAGCACAGCCTGCAGTCAGCACCAGCCAAACCCTCACACCTGCCCCACAGGTAACACTCAACTTACACACACATGCTGAACACTTCCAGAGCTCCAGCCGCAGACCAACAAGGTGGTCTCCCCAGCCAAGGTCCAGCCAGAGGCCAACGTGGCGGCCTCCCATGCCCTGCTACTGCCAGCCAAGCCTTGTTCCTGCATGAGGCTGACGAGGTGGCCTCCCATGACCTGCTCAAGTCTGAGACTGAGGAGGCGGCCTCTCAAGTTCTGTTCCTGCCTGAGTTCAACGATGCTGCCTTCCAAGACTTGCTCACACCAGAGGCCAACAGCACGACCTCCCAAGCCTTCCTGCCACCTGACACTGGTGAACCTGTCCTAGCCCCAGCACCTGACCCTGGCCAGCCTGTCACTGACCCACTGCCTGCTTCCCGCTAGTAAGCCACGTGTCTGCTTCCCGGCTCCTCTGGGAGAGTCCAACAGGAGAGACAATGCCTGTCTCGGGACCCTGGGTCTTTGGTGGATATTTTATCTAGGGGCGGGACCGCTAAGGGAGAGCTTTTCGGGATTTGCCCCAAGGGCATTTCGCTTTCTGTCCTGTCTCTGTCCCTGTATTGTTATTGGATATTTCCCTTCACGTGTCATGATCAGTCTCACCTGTTCCCAGTTTGCCCTTGATTAGTTTGTATGCTTTTACCCACTGTGTGTCTTTGTTCTTGGTGCAGTATTGTTCAGTGTTTTGACACCTGACTTTACCTAGCCTTTTTGTTCTGTGTCCACTCCGGTTTTTCACTTCTTGCCTGTTTCTTGATTCTCGTGTTTGTTTTGCCTAGTGTGCCTTGTTTGTACATCACCTGACCCACACCTGTTTTTGACTCTGCCTCTTCCTTATGTTTTTGGATTTATCTGCCTGCCCTTTAATAAAAGCTTTTATTGCAATTGCATTCGTCTCCACTCGCATTACGTGACAGTTGTATTGTGTATGTGTTTTGTCGCACTTTGCCGTCATATGAAAACCAATTGCATTTTTCTTGAGGCATTGAAAAAAAAATCTTTGATTAGAATCTTGATCTCAAAAAGGATACTGGATAAATGTCTCAAGATTTATCAAGAAATAATTTTAATATTAAAGACATAAGAGTATGAATAATTATTCATAATGTATAGTAGCACTGCAGGAAATTAAGGACAAGCTGAAGTATTATCCCAGTTTGTTTTACATTTAAATTAATTTAAAAGTTCATTTAAGTTTGGTGGAATTTGCTTAAATACAAGTTAGAAGACAAATGAATTGAGACCAAGGTTTTGACCTTTTCAGTCACCATATTTGCAAACTATTTGGAAGACCTTCCAGCAAAAACGTGTTTCTCATATTGGCCCACAGATGTAATAACCAGGAGTTGGCTAATAATCTTTGGAGCTCTGATTGGTAACATGGTTTATGTTTTTTTATTTTTTTATTTTTTTAATTATTATTGTAGAGGGTGGCAGGGGTACAAATGGAACAGCAGTGTTTAGCTACAAGAAAGGGATAAACCCACTGTACAAAATGGTGTTGGTAATAATCAGCCTATTGAGCACCAGATATCCTTCTTGATTTGTAGATTGGAATTGGTTTCTTTTTGCATTCTAGTTTAATTTCTTCTGTTTATGTATATTGATTTTTTTTTTTTAATTTCATTAAATTTTCAGGCAATAGTCATAAACCAAAAACAATGTATAAGAAAGACAAGTCTGGGAAAGAGACCTCTGCAGACACTGTTTGCAAACTGAGCCTGCACTGATGTTTGCATGTTTGCAGTCCTCGGAACTCGTGTTCCTATGATGTGGATTTGGCAGCAAAATAAGCCTCAAGAGTTCGGCCACCATGCCACTGTGACCCATGCATTTTAAATCCCTTTCCACATGAAATTTTGTATACACAGACATGAAAACAGAGCAGAGCAGAAACAGAGGCTTGCCCTCCCTCCAAGCCACATGAGTAACAGCTTTTAAATTGGCCTGGAATTTGGTGTGGCATGAAACACAAGATCATTAACTCTCTTCACTGCAGTAGGCCCTGTTTATGAACTACATGTATAGCTCAATGTTACACAGCTGTAAATGAGAACTAACAGGGCTTACAGCTCAGCTTGTTCTGTCTGGGGGCATGTGACAAAGCACCACAAACACGCTAACACACGCCAGTTAGTCAAGCCACCCTTCACCAGGCCTTGGGTCTTTTCCTTGTAGTTGTCTGAATATTTCCAGATAAATTAGGATAGCCAAAAGTGGTTTTCTGTGCTACCTGAGCTCTTGAAGTATGGTAGAGGAATAGCGAAGATGACCACAGGAGGGCAGAAATCTACCATTAATGATATTTGAAGCGGCAAAGACCCTGATCCCAGTGAGGACTTCAGAGCAATGGGAACTCTTTTGTCTAATAATGCCCTGCTGTGTCTGAGCTCAAATGTAGTACTTGTTTGAAGACTATCCACAACAGCATTTCCTCATAGTACCCCCTCCCAATGGATACATTTTAAATGGCTGAGAATTTTATCAACTTGTTCAAGAGTAAGAGTTGAATTTGCAACTTCTGATTCCTGATTTGTCAAAAAAAAAAAGTTCTCTTCTTAATCACCCAGCATCTCCTAGTGCCTTAGAATAAGGCATTCATTAGAGGCTGGCAGACACGTTTGTGATATCTAATCATCTTTCCCCCAGCAACCTTACAACTAAACTTGGCTTGTAGTTTCGGCTTGTAGGGAAGTTCCCCTGGGGGGACTTTTAGGTAAAGACCACAATTAGCAGAAGATAAGAACATCACTGTCCCTCAGAGATCCTGAAGTGAAATCCAAGCTGGCTTTTGGTCAAATTAAAGCTTAACTTCAACACCCTTGGTCTGTTTTAGGTTACCTCCATCTCAACAGCCTTTTTGTGTGAACTCCAACCAAAGCTGCCAGTTACTGCACTTTTGGTTTGCTTAATGTATTCTCGGGTTTGCCGAATGCATTTCAGCTAGGATGTTATCCAGGTGACTTAAGCAAATCATTCAGGACCTGGGAAAAAGATATGCAAGTGCAACGTTGTCCTGTCTCCCGTTCGCCCACATTTGTTTGAAGTTCTTGGATGGGGCTTTCCGAAGATAGACTTCTCATATGAAAGTCATTTTGAAATTCACTTGCCGCCAATTATCATAATGCAGCCAACTGTAAGAGATATTGGAAGTTTATCCTGCAAATTCAGCTTTGTCTTACGTTACACTGAGTGGAACAGCTGCTTTAACTATAAACAAAGGGAGAGTTACCGGTGTCACAGCCCCAAACTGCCAAACCAAATATGACAGCCTTGTTTTTGTTCAATTTGTCTGTGGCACTTTGGGAAACCCCTACTTATGTTGGTGCTAACCCAAACATTTTTTTTTTTTCAATACTAAAGAAGGATCCTGGAAGAAATACTACCTTCTAGCACATCTGTGCTGCAGTTTGACCTTTAGGCTTCAATTCACAGAGTTGGAATTCACTAATTTTGCTGTTAACATAAAAATAATGGTCAGGTACTACTTTTGACCTAAAATTCAATTTTCACTTCCATGGTTATGACCCATGGTTTAAGACCCAACGGCTGTGTATGGGGTATAAATGAATGGATATTGTAGGCTATGACTGTTGTCATTAAAAGGCACAGAAGCCTCATTGGTTTTCACAGCTGTCTCCATGGTCCAGATGAGTCTGTGTTGCGTAATGGAAATAAACAGCATTGCAGATTATTTCCATTCCCTCAGATACTCGGCAACAAGAATAGGAGCCATGATGCATTTTTATTGCTGTAGCGGTAAATGGGTAACAGTACAATTGACCCAATTTTTATCTCAACTGAGCCTTTTATAGCAAGCAAAATGATGTTTTGCAATAATATTCTTAATTGTTAAAGAAAAGCCATCTCATTCAGACCCTTGTTTTGATATTGAGTGGTGATGATTATCAGTACAGACAGCATGTGTGGAGCACTGGCCAGACCTAACCAAACCCTGCAATTTAGGGTTTACCATCATAGGCCTTGAGGGACTTCTCATTGCTTCTGCTTGTTCCACTTTACATCTTAATGAATGGTTTATGGATTAAATGGAGACTACATGGCAACATCTCTCTTAAGGTCTAAGCATATTGCGGTCTTATTTTCTAAACATAATGCAATGGAGACTTAAATTTAGTAAGTCATGAATTTTGCTTTCCACACAGAGACACTACAGAGATTGAAATTTTAAATCTCTGTGTTTTAAATTGAGAGTACCTACCTGATAAAGTACAGCAGCTTGACATGTAAATGGAAATTTGTCGACTAATTCATGTCCACTGTTAGAATTGTGTGATGTAATGATTTAATCACCCCTATACAATCTTACATTTCCATCATATCCACTTATACTTACTCCAACTATATGTTATATAAATATTTTTTGCTCTTTTTAAATGATAAAAATGCATGAGATATTACTCTTGATTTTGCTCCTTATTAATCTTACATTTACTCTTAAATAGCTTGTCAAAATGCTTTCAAACATGCACCACGACCATGTTACAATCCCTCATAATGGGCTCATAATTGACTGTGGTTAAGCTAGTCAAACCATGGTTAACTTAGCTGCGCATAAATTTTGGGAGCTTTTAGACACTTGGTGGAGAATCCTGCACTAAGAAAACTTGTCCAGTGTTTCAGTATAATTTTTTGGATTCAAACCACAGGGTTGTTGCATTATTTATTCTTTTCCATGTAAACTTAATGACACTCAACAGCACCACTCCATGGCTGTAGGTTTTGATTTTGTGTGTCATTTTATCTGTTCTGGACAATTAAATCATTAATCAAGAATTTTTTGATGGTGAATGATTGCCTTTACTGATTTACAGAATGCTTAAAGTATTGAGATGCACTTTGGAAATAGTGACAACACACTCAACTTGTCATGACAGAGGAAGAGAAATGGAAGTCAACCCTTGACCTTTGTACCACATCTGGATTCTATTAGATCTTTCTCATCCCCTTTGTCAGCAAGTGGATTTCCCACCTAAATCACAGCCATCACTCTACCTGCTGTCATCACATTGCTCACACACACACACACACACACACACAGCTAAATGTCACATATCAGTGGTTGACTATAGAAGCAATGCTATCTGCACTGCCAGAAGCTACAGATTAAGTTACCACCATAAACATCCCAGATTCTGATGCAGAGCTTCAGTGCAGGCTTATTCCTCTACACTAGGGCAACAGTGAAATGTAAATCATCTTTCCAGCAATCTGGTTGTGTTTATCTAAAGCCATCCTCTTCTCTAAGCTACAAGCCAACCATCCAGTTCATCCGCTCTCTGGGTGGCGAGTGTGCATTTTTATACAGTATATTTACATAGTCTATGTTTCTGTCTCCTGTTTTGTCTGGCCTTAGTGTGGAACTTGATGCTCTTTCATGTTTGGGTACAAATCATTGTTTTAATTGAATGTGATGTTCCACACATGTTGGTCAGTGTTCTACACATCCTTTTGAGCTGTCCAAAGTGCTGAATCAAAGAGGTTGTTCAATATCGAACAAGATTTATTATGTTTGATGGTATCCTTTTAGGATAGAAATATCTGGATAGCTTCACAGCCAACTAGTTTTTGAAGCAGGGTCTGTTTGACAACGGTGGGAATGAGGGGCTTGCCTTGTCAGGATGAGATGTTTCTGTAGCAACATAGACCTATTAGTGGGGTAAGAAGAATGGACAGCATGGGAGCAGTGCACTTTTTCTCATAGTGGGACAGTGAAAAGAGTCCCACTAAAGAATCACACTGAATTGTCCCTCTGAGACGCTTAGATAAACACACTGCTCCAATAGACCCGGTGTTCGGTTACTGCAAGAGCCAAGGTGAAAGAAAAGAGTTGCAGAGCATTGTGCAAAACAGTGTGGTTTCGTCTACTACTACCCCTTTCTTTCTTTTTTATTACTTTTTTTTGTTGTTGTAGGTAACTTGTACCAACCAGACACCACCATCAATTCTCAAACAAACACAAAACAACATGCTTTATGGAGCGAAAACAGTAGACTGGAGATCTGATCTAATAATTGATTGAATCCAGTGTGTGGACTCGGTTGTGAGATAGCCTGAGGACACACTTAGGCAGGACTACAGCAGGGGCAGGACTTGCACCCTGGCTCCATGGCCTGAAAGTTCCTGAATGAAACAGAAACCAGGGATTGGCGTAGGGGTCGGTTACAATCATTGTCATCACCTTAACCCTCCACCAGCCCAAAAAGCTTCACAGGGATGAACAAACCACAGTCTAACCCTGCAGCAAGAGGAGATTATCTCATTTCAGCTTTCACAGGATAGGAGGTTTGGCAGCAAAACCTCCCAGTATCTAAAATAAGACCAATGGCATCATCACACTGTTCCATCAAGACTGGTTGGGGTTTAATCTCATGTAGTTCAGTTTCAGTTCAGTACTCCAGATTACAGCCTTTGGGAAGGTTTAAGTATATTAGGGAGAGCAAGTATTATAAAAAGCGCTTGTGACTCTAATGACTCCGCAGCCACCCACAAAGATTTGGAAGCAGTATCAAAACTGCCACTCACTGTGGTCAGACTTTCAGCAGGGTGGAAATGTACACAAAGCTTTTCAAAACCTCAGAAACCTCCAGACAACTACCATTAAGAGATTTGATTCCCTTGATAAATACTGTTATACATTACCAAGCGCCTCTCAGTTTCATGGCATGAAAGAATACAGTTAAATGGGATAAACTGTCTTTATTTTTATATGTGACTTCTAAACAAATAATACTGTGGGCTGATTAAGACTCTTCTTCCTCCAGAACCTTCTGATCTCGCGGGTGCCGCACAGGCCACATAAAACAAGAGTTTCCCGGGCGGCTTTAGTGCCGTTACAGAAATCTCTATTGACTTTCATTTCTCTGTGGCCATTTAATGAGTTTTTGCGGAACATGCAAGAGGCTTATATGGCGTGTTTCTCATTTTGCCGGCTAGAATTTGAGTAGTTAAGCTTTTGAGCCACACAATAATAACCCAATTGCTCAAGTCAGGCATCACTGTGTACTGAGGCTCTTATAGAGCTTGTTAAACCTAATCCTACATGCACACTACTGTTCCTTTGATCAAGCATAAAAGTAGCTACTCTGTCAGTCTGCTCAAGTAGAATTCAATACATTATCATAGAAAAATAGTCTGTTACGTGATATGCACATTACACGTTAATAAATTTGGCAATTTGAACTGAATTCTAATGAGGAGTCTCTGATCCATATCTATCTTATACAACCACACACACACCTCTTCTTAAATTTCACATTCTCACTCCTACTGAGACATCCTCATGCTCCAGTGTTTTAGATATGTTGCTTTAATTTCCATGGATACTAAGCATACAGTGTGCTCATTAGCTATAAAGGAACAAGTGTGTTCATGTTTGCCAAACAAGACGGTGTCGAGGGAGCACTTCTGTTAATTTGTCATAATAGGTTCGAGTTATGTTCTTTAAATACAAAAGTATCACTTTACCTGGCAGGCCGGACAACATGATCCAAGTACTTTTCTTGTGCCAATAAACAGAGCACATTATTTTCAGAATTTGTTTAATAAAAGTATTTATAAGTACATTTTTAAAGAGGTAGGCAGCACAGTATTGTCAGCTCACAGGTTCCTTGGTTTGATCCTGAGCTCGGGTTACTGTCTGTGTGGAGTGACGCATGTTCTCCACATGTCTTTGTTGGTTTCATCAAGGTTCTCTGGTTTCCTCCAAAAAACATGCCTGTAAGTTGACTGGCAACTACAGATTGCCCCTAGGTGTGAATGAGTGTGCATGGTGTCTCAGTGATGCTCCAAGTAAACAGATGGGTTCCAAGTAAACAGAACAAAAAAGAGCGAGAGTGTTTGCTGGGCCTTGTGTAACCTCTTCTGGTGTTTAAGAAGGGGTAGTTCACGTACATAGAATGAGAATTAGCTCAGCTTACAGGACAAGTTGAGACAAACACCAAATATGACTTGCTTATTTGGTAACACACTTTTAAAGAGTCAGGTCTTCTCACATGTGATCTACAGTCTGCTATGCAGAGAGGCCCAGAGAGGGCAAGGAACTTGTTTGGCATTGTGAATGGAACCAAAGCAAGTGAGTTTACATGTGCTGTACTGTATGACTGGGATAAAAGCAAAGTGAAACAAGACATCCGACAAGATGTATTCCGGTATTTTTACATTGTATTGTAGGCCTAGCTTCAAAATACAGTAGTACAGCTTCTGAGAGCTTTGGTGCTTATCATCCATCTAACCTGCTCTGGGCCATACAACTATAGAAAAAAGAACTGTAGCAACTCTGCTTATTTAAGCAGTATATAATAATATACCAGAATCCTCAATCATGATACACTCATCCAGTATCTAATATCCAGTCAAATCTGAAGATATACCACCACTGGGGCCAGCAAAGTGAGACACTGCTGTAGTATAAACTTTGATGACTGTGAGATCCTCTGATGAATGATGGCATAGTGGAGGTGGTGTGTGTGTGTATGTGGGCGGGGGACCTAGGTAAAGTTATCCTCTGGGAGCCACCCCATTTGTGTGATCTGCCCATTCAGGTGGTGTGTAGAGGGGGGAAGGGGGGAGGAAGGATGTCTCCTGCCTTGATGAAACCCTGGCGTCCCTTTTGTTGTTTGTGAAAACAAAACAAAAAGAGTTTGAGAGCCAAAAACAGAGGAGGAAGGGGAGGGGGGTTTGAGTCAGTCAAGAGCAACAATGCAGTCTGCACTCTGGAATAGACATGATGTCACGCACCAAGGTCCCTGGTGAGGGTCAGGTAGGGTGGGTGTCCTCTTCTCTCATTCACGCGCACACAAATTCATTCATACACATTCTGTAACTGTCTTTCTCTTCCTCCATACCTGTTCTTCTCTTCATCTCTATTCATTCTGTCTCTATGTCTGTTTTCCTTTCATTTTATCATTGTTCCCTCTCTCTGGCCATATCTCCATTCTTCTCTCTCGCTATGCATGAATGTGTGTTTTGTGCATACATTTGGGTGTGTATGTGTGCGCGTATGCACATCCACGAGCGTGTGAATGAACAGTATGTGGGAGTTGCCAGCCACATAATGGGACTCCTCACAGCTCCACTTCCGCACAGTGGTCATTTGAAACGCCCATTTCCAGGTCATTCATTCAGAGCAATCCCCAGTGAACGTGCCTCTGCCTGGTGAGGCCTGCTAAAGGATCACTCCCATGGGAACGACATACACACAGTAGCAGGCTGGAAGGAAGAGCCTAGCATTCATACACATTCATATTTATTTTTTTAATCATGCTTTACTGGCTGCCTCATTAAGTCCTTATGAACCCAGAAAATGTTTTTATGTAACACCACAACTGATCCACAATGCGGTATATCTGCACTCCAGTCCTACTAGAATTCCAAATCTTACTCTAACAGATTGTAATGCAATGTATTCCACTCTTTAAAAACGTCAGGAAATACTTGGTTATTGGCTGTTTACGCCACCCACACCCACATGTATACACAAATACAAAGCAGTAGTTCCTTTAAGATTGATTGGTAAATGATACCGCATGCCTTGTTCACACAATTGCCAGCTCTAAATGAGGGTCAACTCATGGGTGGTCAGGAACAAATTCAAGACAGGAACTTGGAAAGCTGCAGCTCCACAAATACCTTTCCATATTAATGTATGCACAGACACAAACTAGTACCATAGATGGGAGAAATTTGAACGTGCCCTACTGTAGTACAGCCCAGCTGAGAAGAAAGAAGGAGGAGAGGGACCAGGTTCTTGACTTGCTATGGTGCCACCACCAGCAGCAAGTATCACTGCCACACTCCATGCCCTAAAGCCATATGCATGACTCCAGAACAACTGTGCCATTTCCCTCTGTAGAAGCATGTGGTGGTTAGCATAAGGGTGCAGGGCTAAGGGGAGAAATGCTAATGCTTGCTGTTGGCTCAGTTACCTGCACACAGGCTGAGGCAGATGCTGGCAAGCATGGCCTATCCCAGTCCATAAAATAAACCCCTGTGAGGAACTTGCATGTTTCCCCATCTAGAGCTCACCATGTGTTTCTACCTTTGGCTTGATTGCTAACAGAGAAAGCTTGCCCCAGCTCTGAGCCCAAAATTTAGCTCAAGCTCGGTGGTGAAGCCAGTGATCCGGGGTTTGGCTCTATTGTGCACAAGACCCTGTGGGAGGACTTATGGTCTAACTGACTCATGGAAGTCTCTAGCAATTGTTCTGTCTCTTTATTTAGATATAGGAAATCATACCTTTGCCACCCACAAGCAGTCAATGCTGCCTATCCAGTTTAAAGTGCTAAAGTGAGACTTCAGGATAAAAGACCCTTTCTGGAGATGAAGGGCAACAGTTGATGTAGATGGAATGTGGGGGACTGGAGAGGCCCTCGTGGGAGAAGGAGTGGCAGTGTCATCATCTTGCGCTGCTAAAAGGTGCACAATACAGGAGGATATCATATTTTTCTGTTTGACAAATGGATCTGCAGCAATGACTATGGTAAGACTGATCACCCTCATGCAGGGGGGGTTATGCACCACGATTAATAGCAAGAGACAGAACCAAGTGAAGATTCTGGTAGCTGCCTAACACCAAATGTGCTTCAGGGGGGCAAAGTCCCTGTCATGCATCAGCAAACCTCAAATTGAATATTGAGTGTCAAGCTACGCAATGGTCAACCACAGTGTTTGTTGAGATTCTGCTGACAGTTCATGATGTCACACACATACAGCACTAATGTGAACTAATGTGTCAATTTCAAGGCAGCATAAATCACCACCAAACCACCAAGGGTGTTGAATGAGTCTTCATAACACTGGTGACCACAAGAGGAAGACAAAATGAGACACATGGCAAGTACCCACTGTTGGTGAAGTCAAGGATGCCATATATAATAAATTATGGAAGTGTTTGCTTGCAGGCAGTCACACTGAAGCCCAAACACGCTGAAGATAAACAGGATGGAAACCACAAGGAAACTACCAACTGTCATGTGAGGGTGACGCAGAGAATCAGCAGGACTCAACTCCCAAGCCGATTCTGGCTTAAGCACAACATTAATTGAATCGGTTTGTAAAATTACATAGATATCAGATATCAACTGAAACAACCAAAAACTGGCCATGACACAAAATGAAATGCACACACTAACATCCTTTTTGGTCTATTTTAGGCCTAGTCAAATCCACCACTAAAACATCATACTCGCCTAAATAACAGTGCTGTACCCATGTCTAGGCTTACAGAATCTCATAGTTGCCTATTTTTATGAATTCACTAGAACCACCTGCAGTGAAAAGTTACAAATGTTTAAAGCTATGAAGGAACCAGAAACAAGGTCTGAACTAAATTAAACCAGATTAAGTTCAAACCACCAATGTGCTAATGTGGATTGGTGATGGGTTAGATAACTTCTAAAACCTAGACTTTCACATTCAACAAAAACAATGGTTAAAATAATGGCAGAAAAAGAAAGTGGACCAAAATGAGCCAAACAACAACTTTAGAACCTTTGTTTTTTTTTTTTATGAAAGTACTTTGAATAATATTGTATTTACACCTCAATCTAGGAATTATGGAGGAATATGAAGTTAAAAAAAATAGTGCTTGAAGGGAGAAATATAAGGCCAGCAGTGATCTGCAAATAAAGAAAGATTTTGTCCAGTTAGATGACCTGCTGACAATTGAGAGCCACTAACATACCAGATAATGGATTAACATGGATTTAAGTCTATAGCTAATCTAGGATTATTTCGATCCCAGACTCAGAAGGTGAGTTAGAGTTAGTTCAGTTTCAAAAGGGCATTTTCATCCATGACTAGGCTTAATTTTTCTGATTCACATTTCTGATTCACATTTCTACACACACCTCATGATATCACGTGGATTGTGCATTTGTCACTAAAATGAATCAATACATTTTCCAGACTGCTTCCCCCACTCAAGGCTTTCCAATAATACTCAGTCTAGTAGTGTGAATCAGGCCAGCTGCTGATCAAAGTGAGGCCATGACCCTCCCACGGCACATCCTGCATTCCTCCTTAAACACATTCACATGCAGTCTATCGCTCTCTCCACAACTACACATCCATCATCTTGATTCTCCACCAGTTCTTTTTAATTCTCAACAATTGTAAAGTCAACAACAAGATTTCACATCTACAGAAGGAGGCCAAAGGTTCCTGTAGACTTAGACTATGTTTAATAATATGGCAGTCTGAGGCCATATATCCAAAAGCATTTGAATGGTTTCCATAGCAAGAGCCAAAACATATCTTATTCCATACCTGATTCATGTTTAATATGAGCTTTGCAGTGTGCAGGCAGTAATAATAACTACTTCAAGTATACTGGGAAGTAATATCGGGGTTGTGTGTCAGTCAGACAGTGGTACAACACTGCCATAATACCATAGGTTCAAACTCTGTGCTAGTCCAAGGACATAAGGTTATCACCAAGAGATTGTATGCTGATCTTATTTAGTCATTTCTGCCATTTCTGATTGGAGTCATAAGATTTATGATGTTACATTTTTTAAGTGATTATTAAAATTGCACTGCAGTGGAAAAGACAAGCCAAAATGAATCAGCTGTTCTGGATCTTATTTTCAAATAGAACATGCATACCATCAGAGCGATTATGAGATAATTGTATACAGATTGGAAGATGTCTCTGCCATTTCTGATTGGAGCTGTAAGATTTATTCGATTCTATCTTCTCAACGATTATTAAAATGGCATTGGCAATGGAAAGGATTATTCAAAACGGATCACCAGTCCTGGATTTCTTTTTTTTTGAAGAATGTGGATGCCATCAGAGTGATTATAAAATAATTGTGTACAGATTGGGAGGTTTCTGTTGAACCTGCTTTAAAACATACAATCATGGAGTTCAAAAGATCCTTTAATGCAAAAGACAAAGTCATCCATCTCTGAGTTAAAGAAATGTTACGTGGTTCCAATAACCTTTGCTGATGCTGAACAGATCTTTGTCAAAATGACTCAAATCATTGTGTCTTAGATGTGAAATCACAGGTGGTTACGCAAAAAGATATCTTGTGACAGGACAAAAGCCACTCATTTTCACTTCATCAAGCTGCCAAAAATAAATATAGTTTTTCATCCTGGGGATTTATGGTGACCAAGCACAGATCAAATGATTTATAGTTAGCAAGACCAAAATTAAGTAAAAAGCACTGACATCAAAGTTGGGAAACCAAATAATAACCTGGAATGGAGCACAACCCTAGCTTTCATCTTTCAGTAACAAAAAAATCTTGTGCCAATGTGAAACGTCATACCAAAATAGTACAAAGAACCTGGTGAAGTCGCATCCAGCCAATAAATAATGCAGGATGCTATTGCTTGGTAGTCTGATACAGTCCTGGCTAGCCCATGGCTGCAAGTGCAAACAGTACTTCTAAGAGGCATAAGAAAGAATTTTCAATTTACAACATTACCAGTCACTTGAGCCTTTGTCTGGACACTGTATTGACATTACATCAGTAAGTTTTTCACATCCAGGGTGTATCCCCACGTCTCGCCCAGTGTTCCCAGGATAGGCTCCAGATCCACTGCAACCCTGATTAGGATAAAGCACAGTTACTGAAGATGAATGAATGAGTTTTATTTAAACTCAAGACAACATACTGAAGCTTATAATTGCTGAGGAACCATTACAGGATGAAGAAAAGCCCAAACAAGAACAAGCACAAAGAGGCCACACATTCCAGGCTAAGTCAAGTTTAAAGCTCAAATCACAAGCATGTCTCGCTGGGCTTTATAAACCTATTTATATCTGTTGAGGAGCAGAGCTTATTGTGGTTTATGTCATAGTGCTGCTGAATTCTCAATCCTGATTGGTCAGAAGGTGTTGATTGATTGATATAACAGCCATGCTGACAGTAGTACAGATGCAGGGCAAATCACTCGTTCTAATATGTTATCATTTCTATAGTAACAGCTTCCACAGGGACTTGTATGGCAGACGCTCCAAATAAACTGATTTAAAAAAAAACTTGTACAGTTATTGAT
>CM075005.1:6060454-6089557 GCA_037576675.1 Pangasius sanitwongsei | reverse complement strand
TAACAGCTTCCACAGGGACTTGTATGGCAGACGCTCCAAATAAACTGATTTAAAAAAAAACTTGTACAGTTATTGATATGGTAATGCTTTCTGTAAGGACATGTTTATTTAACATTTATGGAAGGAGTCTTCACTGTCAATGCTTTGTAACAGTTGCAGGTAAAGCCGTACCTTTAAGTTTTGAGGACAGAGGATTTTATGGTTTCTCTGTAACATAACAAGCAGTACTTCTTGTCTTATTAACTTCAAGAGACAAGAAAAAAGGAAAGGCAGATGAGAGAAAAGCTGTTTAAGGAACTAAGTTCTTTCACAAACGTTTCACAACATTAGATGTAAAAATAAACTGATAAAAAGTAAGTTGTATTTTTAATTTTGCTGTGGTAAATTGCTGTGGTATTAGAGGAATAAAAAAAAAAAACCCTTCCAACAGTTATTGGAAAATGGTCAACTTCATGGCGGTAATAGTAACAGCACACCTTGTCGTCTTTTATTCTTTACTTGTCACCTAAAATTATATGTATTTATATGTTTATCTAAAATGAGAGAAGCTAAGTAAGGAATAAAACACTTCAGGACATGCTGTTATATATATATATATATATATATATATATATATATACCACAGAGGGGTTTTCTCAGAAAAATGAAAGGCTGCGCTTTGTATGTGTGCGTGTGTATGTGTATGTGTGCATGTGTGTGTGTGTGTGTGTGCGCGAGTGACAGAGACAGAGAGAGGTTGGTGAGGGAATGACTGGTTATCGCAGCTATATCACAAGTGATAACAGGAACTAACTTGTCTCTCGGACATTCCACAACATTAAATCTAACAATAAATCAGTAAAATATGTGACATGTTGATCATTAATAAATTAAACATTGTAATCAATGGAAAATCTGTGTGGTATAAGAGGAATAACACAATCCAGACCATGCTGTTATACGAAAATAATGCACTTTGAAGAACAACCCAACCCCCAACCCCCATACCCCCTCAGCTCTGGCCTGTCTTCTTCCTTACATAAAAGCACGTCCCAAAGTGTGTTATTCTTTACTTAACAAACCTGCACTCATTTATTAAAAAAAAAAAAAAAACAAAAAAAAAAAACGATGTGCTTCTCAGGCCCTAAATTTTCTTTCATTTGTTCGGGGGGGAATCCCTAAAAGTTCTGTGTAGAACCTTATACAACAGGGGGATTATCTTTCAGAAAAGAAACCCCATTTAGTCACCCATATAAAGAACCCTTTTTTTTTCAATCTGTAAACTCTTCAGTCTGGTTGCCAGTTACCTCCATGAAGACTTGTTAATTTCATCCATAAACTTGTGAAAAGATGTGAATCAGGGCATGAAAGAAAGTCCATGGAGCTATGGTGTTGATACAGCACCAACAAGATATGAGATAAGTTATAAAACATGTCACTCTGAAGGTGACAGATTTTCAACTGAAGTTTTCCAATCTCAACATGTTTGTATATAATCAGTAAAGCAAGTTGAGTTATTACAGGTACAGTGTTTGTGTTAGCACCTTGGCATTTTTATCAAGAGTCATAATGTACTATGAGGACTGGTTATGATTTGTGTGGAATGATGGAAAGACAGCTGGGGTAATTGTTTCAGCAGGACAGGCTCCAGGAATTAGGAGTTGGCTGAGCACTACCAGCGTGTTTGGATAACCTCTAAAATAATAATGGCTAATTTATTAAATTTTATGTGTACAGTTTGGTTAGTCTGATGGGAATTATCTGTCAATTTCACACAGAAAAATGGATGATGTCAAAACCAAAAACCTATTAAAAGAGTAATGGAAACTGTGAGCAACTAAAAGTATGATAATATTTCACTAAGCCGCCAAGTCACGGCTGCTATCAACTGGTCCAACTGTATATTGCTGTGTCGACTATTAATCTACTATGAAAGTATTTATTTACATTTGGAGCATGTTAAATTACACTTTTGCTGTTTTTACGTTAATAATTAGGAAAGTAGAAACATGATAAACAAAACAGACAACAAAAAAGAAAGAAATGAATGCAAGGACAATGAAAAATGTGGGATCATTTTATGTCCTTGATACTCATCCATGAAGTAAAGTTCAGTAATAGTAAGCTTATTAGTATAGTAGTAGTTCAGTAATAGTAAGCTTATTAGTATAGTAGTAGTTCAGTAATAGTAAGCTTATTGAGACAATTAGTAAGCTAATTGTCTTATTAAAAACATTCATAACAGAAATGTGGTACATATAGACAACGCTATTGTTGCTATTGTCGCTAAGACAAGAAAGATTTGAAAAAGCACGCAGTTCTGAAATAATTCCAACTCATAAAACTGAGTTGAAATAATAATAAATATTCTGACAGGCTTTTTAAATATTATTTTAAAAACCTGAAAATTGCTGAAAGAGCTTCTAATGGTTCAGACTCACAAACCTCTGACATCCATGATGTATGATGTATGTCAAATCAGTGGGAGGTTCATAACCGCTCTTGTTATTTGCACTGGGTGTAGAGATTGTAGAAGACATCATCCACTCAGGTTTTGTGTGGCACCTCAGTCTCAGTTATTCCAGCAGTGATGTCCAGGAAAAGCGTGGTGCATGCCATCGTAGGCGCCTGATCAGGGCTGATGATCAGTCACGGCAAGCCTGATGGGAGGCTGAGTGCCAACACTAACAACGATCTGGAAAACCATGACACGTTGGTCTCAGCTGAGAGAGTAGGCCAAATTAACAGATTTCAGCCGGTGCTTTGTGTGTGGGTGGTCCAATGACTGCCATGAATCTAACACCCTTTACTAAGCCTGCTTAAACGTTACTCAGCTTCCAATTTCAGTCCAAATTGGAGCTGTACACTGCCGTTTGGAGCACTGAACTAAAGATACCTGGAGGAAACCACTGTTATTTTTGCCTTAATAGGTGTGTGGTGCTCCTCAGTTCCCTGCAATTCCAGACTTGGTCATTACTTACAATTAAAAACATATGCGAAAAATCATAGCTGGGCAGTTGAAGAGAAACTTTGCTGGCCATGAGGGAAAGGCCGGTATTCTGTAATTACTGTTAGGCTTTTGCCTTTGTACTGTCAAGGAAAGTGAGAAAATGATTTATTGTTGGTTTCTCCACCAGACACCAAGGCTTTAAAAGACTCATAAAAGTGGCCTAAATGATTTGAAGGAACCTGTGATTTTCATAAGCATGTGCTGCATTACAATGACAATTTGCATTCACTTGAAACTGAAAAGATCTAGAGTTTATACTTAGCAATACAATACCCAATAAAACAGATACTATATAAAGTCAAGTTTATTATATGCTTGAGATGAGAGAGTGAAACAAAAGGCAAAATAACACTTAGAAATATGGTCAAATCTAGAACCCTTAAGCTGTTTTTGGTGAGAAACCTTAAGGAACAGTGCTCTCCTGTCTCTTTCCCTGTCAAAAGTTTCCAATCTAGGACTCTAATAATAGGAAGCTAATAACTTTTTATAAGTGAAGGCTGAAGGCAGTGGTTCTCAGAGTGGAGTCTGGGGTCCCCCAGGGGTCCGAAATTGTTTATTTAGTTACAGTAGTGGAAATCATAACCCACCATTATCACACTTGTTATAATTATTATTGAGTTCTTAGGCCTGGTCCCTTGACCTGAATGGGTTTAATCCATACCTCAATAACTCAAAAACAATTCAGCCTATAAATAATGACAACTAGGGCCTAATGTCAGTGAAAATATTATTATACACATTTAAATAATGTTCATGAAATAAATTGTCTGTGGAATTCATTTTACAGTCGCAACAAAATGTAAAAAAAAAAAAAATTCTGACACTTTTATAACTTTTCAGGTAGACTCTTGTAGAAAATATGATTCTTTAATGATTCTTAATGTTCTAAACTCATTTAACTAGGAAGTGTGTCTGAAAAAGAAACTACTCAGTTTCTGGCACCAAAGTCAATGCTTCACACTATAAGAAATGGTGTTCAAAGACATGTTGCAGCAAAGAAACCATTTTTGTCAAAGAGCAAAACAAAAGATACTGTAGTACATTAAAAACCACAAAGCATGTCTTAAGCAAATGTATATACTGTCAGATGTGCGTTTTGAACAGTAATGTAGGAGATCAAAAACAAAAGAATTTTTTTTAAAGGCAATAGAATTATGAATTCTACAGAGTATAAACAAATTTGATTAACAATCTTTGGGGAAATGACTGCCTGGCAAAACCAAAAACACACCAAAAACATGAAAGATAAAAGAGGCCAAATCCTCTATGAAGGTTTTATACAGGCTACATAGAGTAAATATCTTTAGAAAAAAAAACTTAGTAGAAAATTTATTAACACTTTTCCTATGTGCTCTTTCATAACACATCCATAAGCATTGCATTGTTTTATAAACCAATATGTGAGATCAGACCCTGCCTTTGCTCTTTAGAACAGCCTCAATTCTTCATGGCATGGATTCCATAAGGTGTTGCAAACATTCCTTTGAGAATCTGGTCCATGCTGCCATGATTGCGTCACATACTTGCTGCATATTTGTCAGCTGCACATTCATGCTATGAATCTCCCATTCTACCACATCCCAAAGGTCCTCTGTTGGATTCAGAGCTTGTGGTTGGGGAGAATGTTTTAGTTTTTGGAACCATTTTAAAATGACTTTGCGACATGATGCATTATCATGCTGCATGTAGCCATTATAAGATGGGTAAACTGTGGCCATATAGGGATGCACGTTTTCAGCAGAAAATATGTTTGATTGGTTTGAAGAGGAGGTACAATATGTGCCAAGAAAACATTCCCCACACCATTATACCACCTCCACCAGTCTGAACTGTTGACACAAGGCAGGTTGTGTCCATGGAGTCATGCAGTTGATTCCAAATTTTGACCCTATCATCTGCATGCTGCAGCAGACATCAAAATTTATCATACCAGGCAATGATTTTTCAGTCTTTACCTGGATGGGTTTTGGTAAGAATGTGTCCACTGTAGCCTCAGTATCCTGTTCTTGGCTGACAGGATTGGAACCTAATGTGGTCTTCTGCTGTTGTAGCCCATCTACTTCAAGGTTTAATGTGTTCTGCCTTCTGAGAATCTTTTCTGCTCACCTTGGTTGTAAAGAGTAGTTATTTGAGGTACCTTAACCTTCCTATCAACTCGAACCAGTATGGCCAGTCTCCCGTGACATCTCTTATCAACAAGGTGTTTTCACCCACAGAACAAGCCCATCCACATCAAGGTTTGGCATGTTGTGCGTTCTGAGATGCTTTTCTGCTCAACATGGTTTTTAAAGAGTGGTTATTTGTGTATTTATTTACAGCCTTCCTGTCAGCCAAACCAGTCTGGCTGTTCTCCTCTGACTTCTTTCATGAAGCAGGAATTTCCACATTTCCAAAGTGGCTGGTGAGTGTATATTGCTTTGTCTTTGCATGAAATAGAGAAGAGGCCTGAAAAGTACTATTTGAGACTAATGTGTTTGTCATTTTTTTAAACCTCATCTTGGAAGTTATTATTGTTTCTTTACTAACAGCACATTCATATAGTATTGAGCGAAAAGATTTGTACAGTGCTCATGAATCTGTTTTATATATATGTAATCTAATAAAGCATTAGTAAAAGTGATCGTAATTAGCAATGCTATTTTAAACAAATAGTTGCTTTCAAGATAAACACAACTGGCCTAAACTGGCCTAGACTAAGCGTAGACTCGTACTAAGTCCCACATCAGTGCGACTTTGTTGAAGCGACAGTCAGAAGATGGGGATCTGGAGACAGCTTGTTGCTTGCTTCAGTCCAGCTGTGTGCGGGACTAATCGCCCTGTGATGAGCAGCAATGTCTCAATTCTCATTTCCTTCAATCAAACAACAGCAAATAATCACACAGGAAACTGTGTTAAATCAAGTGCAATGGAAACCTGTTGGGATATTCCACTCACTTCAAAGTTGAATGCACACATGGAGCACAAGGTAGACAAAACAATCGCTTTGACCATTTTCCATTGCTCTCTTCTGAAAAAAAAACAAAAAAAACAGAGCAACACGTCCCTCCCAGCGCTCAACTTCAACATCATTTCATTTCTATATCAGCTTACACAACAGAAAAAGAGCAAATTTCATTTGGCTCGGACAAAGGAGGAAACATACTTTCTGATTTAAAAAGGCTTAGGAATGTATTGATGGTTATTAGACATTACTGAACATCTGGAAAGCACATTTGAACATTTGAGGGTGAATGCTAGGATTTCCTACTTTGTAAAAGTGTTTATAGCACTTAGTTATATATACAAAGTTTATTAGCTTGAAATAATTGAAAGCTGTTGTACATGATTCCGACATATATACTGACATATATAATTACTTATGTATATAGTTATGGAAAAACTTCACGTGCTCTTTTTCCAGTCTTCAGCTGTCCAGTTTAGGTAAGTCTGTGCCCACTGTAGCCTCAAATTCCTGTTGTTAGTTGACAGGAGTTGAACCCGATGTGGGCTTCTGCTGTTCATCTGCCTCAAGGTTTAAAGTTGCAATAGTTGATTTTTTAAAAAAATTTCTTACTTTTACAAATAACCTGGAAGATATTTAGGACACGCTAAAAGAATCATTTTTAAACCATGACCTCGGCACAAGTGTACTAAATGGCTGAGAAATCCCATTGGGAAGACTGGCTTCCGGTCCTGACTGCTTGTTCGTGTTTCAATGGGCCTCGTCATTCAAAAATTGGCTAATCTTGCCTAATGCAACTTTAAAGTGTTCTGCCTTCTGAGCTGCTTTTCCGCTCACCACAGTTGTAAAGAGTGGTTATTTGAGTTATTCTAGCCTTCTTGTCAGCTGAAACCAGTTTGGCTATTCTTCTCTGACCTCTCTCATCGACAAGGTGTTTCTGCCCGCAAAAAAAATTTTTTTTTTTTTTACTTTTTTTTTCTTCCACCATTCTGTGTAGACTGTTGTGTGTAAAAATCCCAGGAGATCAGCAGTTTTTGAAATATTCAAACCAGCCCATCTGGCACCATCATGCCATGGTCAAAGTCACGGAGATCACATTTTTGCCCCA
The DNA here is from genome assembly GCA_037576675.1 of Pangasius sanitwongsei. NCBI lineage: Eukaryota > Metazoa > Chordata > Actinopteri > Siluriformes > Pangasiidae > Pangasius > Pangasius sanitwongsei. Next base: position 6,082,519 of record CM075005.1, on the reverse strand, counting down.
TTCTGATGATTGATTTGAACAGTAACTGAAGCTCTTGACCATTTTTGGCATGATTGTTTGCATTGTGCTGCTTTCACATGATTAACGATTTCATTTTTATCTCGCACACTATTAGTTTGTTTCTATTAACAACCCAACAATTTATAATTAAGTTCTATAAGGTATACTTTAGAGCTTCAGAACAACAAATAAAAACAAATAGGCAATAACAACAACAACAACAACAATAATAATAATAATAATAATAATAATAATAATTCATTTTGGTATCATATGGGCTTCAAAAATAAGGGAACAACTATATAGAGAGAGGCAGAGAGCCTGGAATTCAATATTCCTTACCTGAAAGATGGAAGGATGGATGGATATTTTTAAAGAAATGTAGTTCTGTCTATTGCTTATTCATACTATTCTTACTAATGCATGCTTTTTTCAGTAACAGTAAATTTGTATGTATATATATATAGTATACTGTATGCATCTTGTATACAGTAGTTTGCCACTTTATTAGTATTCCTAATAAACCACTAACTCAGTGTATGTATATGTCTATACACTGCCGGTTTATTAGGTATAACGAGCTCATAAATAATAAACTGCCAACTCATCTTAAAAGGAATGTTAATATAAATTCACTTCACGAGGTTCAGTCTGTTTGAAACTCATACTGTAATGCTGATGCTGTAATCCGTATTAAGCAACCCTAGTTTAAAAAAAAAGAAAAACACTAAAGGCTAAACTTGAATCATGATGTATTCATGTAAATTAAATTTCTTGTCCCTGTAGGAATTAAACCCTACTGTGGTACTGAGAATACTACATAAATGTTATGTGCTTATGAAGTGGTTGATGGGGTTATTTTCCTCCATACGTAAGTAATTTTGTTGTTTTACGCTGCTCTGAAGTGACGCTGAAATTTTACAGAATCCAACAGTTGCATGTTACATATTTGTTTCACTTCAAAAACGTTCGTCTGAGAGTCACAGCGGGAGGCGTGCTTTACAGCGGACACAATTAAGGCCTGGTTCCTCGGTCAGAGGGGAATTATGTAGAGAGCGCCAGCACTGCTGGTGGTTTCTCATGTTAAAAGGTTTTGGAATAAGCACTCGGTATTTTCTGCCTATCCTCCTGCCCAGTCAGCCAGACGCACAAAGACCCAGTCTGCAGTCTGCGCTGAGTTTTATAGATGTGTCAGACCTGTAAATGTGAACCCAGTCGTGAAAATGGCGGCGGGTCCTCGACGGGGAAAAAAATGCACACAGGTTGCTTATTTGCAACGCGAGACAGCTGACTATATAGAGCAGTAAATGTCAGTTCAGAGCACATTGAATAAAGATCACTTATAGTGAATGCAGTGTAACCTGGAGGATTCGATTCAAAGCTTTTCAGTGAACTGAAAGAGTTCTCCGTGTTATATTTTGCATTTTGCTCCGAAGTGTGCAGGTCTGTGGTGTTGAAAATCTTTTTCAAACCTCGGCTCCAAAATGTAAAATGTGCTCTATAAAATGGATTCATTTGCAAATAAAATCAGGTACTTTTATTTTAAAAAAGAACAAATTTCAAAGAAAATAAATGCATAACCTATGTGAAAACTGTTTAAAATTTGGTTATACTGGTCCTCAGTCCTCTTATTATTAATGCATACTATTTTCATTTGTTAATAATAATAATAATAATAATAATAATAATAATAATAATAATAATAATACCTATTTAAGCTACACAGACCAATATATGTGTAATGTTCATCTTTGAATTGCATTATTAAATTATATTATTATGTGCTACATATATTTTTTGCTTTCATATAAGTACAAATTGAGTACAAACTGAACACTTTGTCAGCTAGAATAAATTACATGTAAGAGATTTTTTTTTAGCTACTTCCACTTTTTCATTTTTATGGCCTAGATGAAGTAGTACACTGGATATTATTTCACAGATAGTATTTTCTATGTAATCACTAGCTATGATAATACTAGTAGGGTATTATTATTATTATTATTATTATTATTATTATTATTATTATTATTATTATTATTACAGTGTCAGACATGAGCATTTTACCATTTATAAAGCACAATTTCAATTAACTTATTTCAAGATTTAGAAATTAGGAGCCAGGCTTGTAATACAAAATACATTCTTTAATCATTTAAACATTGTAAATATACACTGGGGGAGGGGGAAATAGGGTACCAAGTTTCAATGTATTACTTTTTTTAAGGAGCAACTGTAGAAAATAAATGCACAATATGGACTCATTAAAGGCAATCTGAACAAAACATTTAAAGGTGTTCTAAAAATAATTTAATAGTAATAATTCTCTATGGAGATCTTAATATATCTTAAATGCAACTGTGTAGACAAAACTGAAGATGTACAATAATCTTTCTGCACCTAAATGTATGCAAACTCTACTACAAAAGGAGCTTTACATGCTTTAGATTCCACAACGGCTGCTTTTAATCAAGGCTCCATACCAAACACACAGCCGCCATACTTCCCATCATCATATGTACATGATATACAATTGCTTTTAAATACATTTCATTTCAATTTCCTTGTTATTTACAATAAGAGCTTATTACTTCTTTATTAACTGATAGGAAAATACAATTTAAAAAATTCACAGAATAGACAATTTGTAATTATATTGAATATTATTGGCTACAGCTATTTAATCTAGAAAAATTCACAATCATAAGGCATTGTTGTGAATATACAGATTCTTTTAAATGACCTATACACAAAAGTCTCAAGCTGTAAACAAGTTTTTAGAATTCTAATGTTTCGTACGTAAAGTGAACCTGTAGAAAGTATGGACAAAGAAGTTACGCATCTTTAATAATAAAGGCATTTATTTTTCTCTTACTTGATCACTCTGTGATACTGTAGTAATATTTTCTCATTGACCCATACAGTGTGTCCGGCATTTTAAGACTAGATCTGTAATCCGAACCCGATCCTGTATTCACCGGTAGATTCTGGATCCATATTTGGAAGATGTTGTCATGAGTCGATAATATTTCATGTGTTTGTGCTTTCTTGAAGGCAACGGATGCTGCCGAATGAAAACAGACTAAGATCATATGATCCTGCCTCGTACAAATAGGCAACATCTGTAAAACAAACAGCAGTGCCTAATTCCTGGATTCTCATTGCATATTTTAGTTATTAATGGCATTCTATGGAAAAAAGGGGGAAAAAAAAAACAGTTTCAGAGGACTATGCTTTGTAATGCAGAGCACTACCCTGCAGTTTACCTTATCCTCATTTTGTACTTTAGTTGAAACCATATTCATGGCCTTTGAGAACATGTAAACTGTAACCTATGCCACTGTTCACTAATGGCTGTATTCAGAGTTGACTTAAGCGCATGCAGTGAGGATTTAATACAGAATTTGTGCATTCAGAAGGCAGATGTAACTTAAGCTCCATTCAGAAGTTGCATGAGAAAACCAAAGGCGTGTCTCAGTTACGCACAGCTCTGAACACAATTTTCTTGCCTGATATCAGCTCGATTGAGTATTATGTCCAGCGCCATTGTCTGACAGTTTAATGTAACCACAATATATCATGCTGAAATGTATGTTTTAGGCTGCGAATACAATAAGCAATTTTAAAAAACAATATTAGATACATAAAATTGACACTATTAATTAATTAAGAGTATCATCCCTTTAAAGTCAGTGAAAAAGTCTTAAATCAGAGACATTTTTTATTTCAGTTTTTTTTTTTTTTAGTATAAAGTTATGAATTAACTTAAAGTGAGCTGGAAGTGTAGCAGGTGAATGCATGGCCAGCTTATCCTTAAAGCTGTGGACATGTTTTCTTTACAGGAGAGCACATCGTATTAACAAAAGCATTAGCATTATTTTATTAATTTTATTAAACAAATCAAAATAGCATGATAAAATATCCAATGTGTGTACACATTATGATTTCATGACATCCTGGTTACATTAAGTTGTCATTAAGCATGATATAAATAAATAGAAAAGTAAAATGATAGGATGTGCTGGATCAAGTGCTATTTTATAAGCTTACAAATATCTCCCTGCCTAAATATTGATGTAATTTGTGGACTTAAGTCACCAACAATGAATACAGCCCTAAATCAGTAAAGCAGCACTGGGGCATGGAACCCTTCTGCAAATTCAAACGATGTTGAGACTAAGTGACAGTGTGCTATTTTTTTTTTTTTTGTTTTTTTTTGACAATGTACAAAATGAGTGCTTATAAAAAAGTAATAAGCTTGAAATGAGATGCGGTAGACCTAACAGACATCAACATGTGGTTATATACTTGAGTGTGTTACAGAACAGTAAGAGATTATGTTTTTGTGGAATCCATGGAATATAGTGTTTTTTTTCTGATAGATTATCCTGAAGCCTGGCAGAATATGTATGAAATCTGTGTGCTTCTCATGGATAACTCAGTCCTGTTTCGAATCACTGTCAAGCCTAAATTCCTATAGACAGTGAAATTATTTCTTTACCTCATTACCTGTTGTTAAGGCTATGGCTTTCAAATAAATCTCTTCAAAACATGTGCAGCAAAAAAAATCATGAAAAGACGCTTGGTAAAAACGGCCCAAAGCTGTATCTGATCATGAACCTCAATCATCGATAGTGAACATCAATCATCCATTACAAACTCACAAGCACATGTGTGTGCGAACACACACACATTCACACACACATATACATACACACTGGCCCAGATTAATCTCTGTCTCACTGTAATCTCCTCTCGCTTATCCATGATTCCCCTTCACATATTTATGAGTCCTGGGAAGAGGGAGTCCTCTCCACCTCGCTCCTTGGAGGGAACGAAGGGCCTTCCGGTGCAGTTCCCTCATTCGCCTCCGCTCCCTCGCTCCTCTCAGGTCCGCTGGCACATGTGCAGTCTGGACCTGGAGTAGGACGTGGCATCCTTCCACACTTTGCACACCAGGCCTTTGGCACAGTCGCAGCGCTGAAAGATCTCCAAGCTGTGCGAGCCTTTCTTGCGTTGTTTGGTGCACACTTCACCTTGGCGCAGCACCGGCTTGCAGATCTTGGTCCAGAAGTGGCGGGCACAGCAGTAACCCTCTGAACAGTCTGAGGAACGCAGACAAGGGTCGCCCTCATGACCTATGCACAAACCATGGGGATGAACCAGTTAAACATTTAATTTTTTTTTAAAATGGAGCCTTCTTAGAGTCTGGGAAAGCTAACTAACCTAACGCAATCGTATCACGTAATCAACCCTAAGATTTTCTAATGAGACTTTTGAATAGTGGAAATGGATATATATTAGTATAAATGTTCTTGTGTAAATCCTTATTTTTTCAATAATACTGGGGAAGGTAACTAGGGGTGCGTCTCAATCAGCTGCCTAGTCAAGTAGTCATGGCACTGACTACGGAGTCAGAAAAATCCTTCCAGTGCACTGGGACGTTCGCTCCCTAATAAATCCCACAATGCACCGCAAAAGCCAGGGAGCAACGATGCTCACTATGTTCCCTTACCAGAAACGACGTCATATTTTCTGAAGCCTCTCAGCTTGAAAAGAAATGGTGGACAAACTCTCAGCCAACTTCGTCTACAAATAAGTAAGTAGCTTATTATCGTTATTGTAGCTCTCAAATGATTACCTACAGTAGTGATTTTTAACTTTATTTGAAGTTCTATATGCAGTTTAATTGAGTCTAACGACTTTTAAATGTTTAATGATTTTAAAAAATCCACTAGCTAGCCTATGATCCAGCTGGAAGTACCAAGACAGAAAGAAGACAGAAACGTGTGTGATTTAGCTAACAAATTTATGAGACATATAATGTCAGAAAGATATCAGTCCTGCCTGTTGTTGATAAATGCCAGCAGTGACGTTTTACAACGTGAGTACATAGTCATGTCACTGGAAACTGAGTCATCAGTGTCCCAATGTGTAGTGAGCCAGGGTTCTTGCCAGTGTCCGAAGTTGTGTACACGATATACTGATTTACGACCTGATTGAGACGCACCCTGAAATTAACTCACTTTACATGTTTTGTGCCTTTAATTACCTACGCTCCCTTAGGGTTCTTTGGATGGTTAATAGTTCTAGCTTTCTATGGGGCTTACTTGAACAACAACCTTCTGCTTTAATCTCTATATAAAGCCTTTAAAACACAGAAAGGACACTGTGGTGCTAGATGCAACCTTTTTTCCCAAGAGTGTAGGGCAGGTAACTAAAGGTAATCTAGGTAAACTAGATATAATGGTTCTAGCATTTCTAGAGAGCTTCTACTTAAACCAACAACCCTCGGTCCTATATAGAAACTATACGAAGCAAAGAATCCTTCAGGGTGCTTTATGCAACCTTTTTTCCAAGAGTTGGGAGGGTTTTTCAAGAGTTCCTATGGGGGTTTCTGTATAGGTAACGGATATTTATGACTATACAGGTTCTTCATACACCTTTACAACCCAAAGATATATTATGGGTGTACTAGATTAAGCCTTTCTTCCCAGAATGTAGAAGAATGTTATGTGTTTTGTTCCTCACTTTTCTTGTACTCTTAGGAAACAATGGTTCTTCAGGTGTTCTTTGGGTGGGTAGTGGTTCAATCTTTCTAAAAGGGTTCTTCTTGATCCTACAACTTTGATCCTACCTTTAGTTCCATAAACTCCTAGAAAAAAAATCTGGTGTTCTTTGGATGATTAATTGGTTCTAGCTTTCTAAAGAGCTCGACTTGAACCAGCAACCCACTGTTGTAGGGTCCTACATAGAACCCTTACAAATCAATGAATCCCTCAGGGTTGGAAAGCTAATTTAAGGTAATTTAACATGACTTTTTTTTAAACCCTTTACTTACTTGTATTTTTGGGGAAAACAAAGGTTTTTGGCTAGTTAATGGATAGTTTAATATAGAACCCTGATGGTTTTTGGGTTGTAAAGGTTGCATTTAGAACCCAAAACAGAGAGTTGTTAGCTTAGAAGTAGAACCCCTTTAGAAAGTTAGAACCATTATTCATCCAAAGAACCCTTGAAGAACCATGTTTCTCCCCTAAGATTGTAGGTAATGGTAAAAGTTATAAAATACATAACACTGAATTAACCTTAGTAAACTTTCCTACATTCTTGAACAAAAACAGCACACTAATGGATTCTTTGGGCTGGAAAGGCTGTATGTAGAACCTGTGTGGGAAGATCCTGATTTTCTAAGAAAGTGGTAAAAGTAGTAAAATGTAGTGGGAAATTAGTACATGCTGAAAACTCAAGTAAGGTTGGATCCTAAAGCTTGGATAATTGTATCTTAAGAGCCAATGCTGTACCTTTGAGCAAACTTTTACATGGTTGAACTTCAGGGAACAGACACTGCATATTCCATGGGCAATAAAGTTCAACACGTGGATTACATGGCACACCACAAATACGTGGACTTATTACATTATCCAAACTGAATTACAGTATTTGTAGAGCCTGCAGGTATCATACGCCCCCGTAGCAAATCAGTATGTTTGCTGTAATAACCCCACTGTAAGCAATCAAGCAATTCTGCTGAGGAAGTACTGCAAATCCAAATTGTCCAGAGGGAACGGAGGAAAATGAGACCATTACATTGTTTTGGCTTACTCCTACAGGAGTTTTAAACACATCCAGAGGTCTGGTTGTTACACTGCATTTAAAATTGCTTTAAAAGGTCTGTCTATAAAGAGAGAGATACGGCGCCTCATTGAGTCCCAGCAAACGACTTCCTGATTTATTAACCACTTCGGTCCGGCTGCACGTCAAGCGATTTATATTACTCTTTCAGTGGGATAATTAGCGTAGCAAATATTTATTTATATATGTTACTGTGTCATGTGAGATCTTAGTTCAATATTTTGGCCTGCCGATAAAACATGCAACCCAAATGGCATCAGTGCCAGAACAAAACCACAGACTGTGGAACATTTCATTATTTTTTTTGGGCTGAACCGTACATCAACCACATCCCGCAAAAGCAGGTTATTGAAATCCTATTCTCTGCGCTCATAAATAATGCTAAAAAAAGCCAGCTAATTTCCTTCTGCAAGAAAGCCATCTATTTTGCAAGACTTCATAATAAATAGAGTAGTATTTAATTGCTTAATGGTAGGCTTTGAGGTTATTACAATTTTAGGACCTCATTTGTTTAGACTGTTTCACCAGATTTTTTGTACAAACTCACAACTCGGAATCAATACATAACACAAACTCCCATGATAGCATTAAATGCCAAAACATTTTGTCACTGCTTTGTCGCTATCTAACACATCATCACAAACAGGTATTTTGTCAGGAACAATGCTAAATATATACGGAGCTACACATGACTAATTTCTAATTGCACATCATTGTATTTATCCATCACCTATCTAAAAGAAAGGAGCAGGAAGATCAGCGTGCATTGCGGTTAGGTGCATGACTCCAGCTGTGCTGACTGATCAGGGTTCAGTTCATTAACGAGCAACAGGCAATTATGTTTGCATTCACAGTCTGGCGCTCCCTCTCCACAAACACTATCAATGACATGAGCTCAGATCACACGTGCTAACTGCACAGAAATATGCAGAACTCTCCGAACTGGTTTTACAGACGTAAAAACATTTAGCTGCGAATTCCCTTACCTTTGAGGGAGACCTTGGTCTGGACTTTCCCGCTCTTCTTCCAGCCCTTGTCTTTGCTTAGCTTTTTGTGCTCCTTTAAAGGTGAGATGTGATGGGTCATGAGGTTCTCAGGGAACGGGACGCAGATAACTAAACACGGGAAGAAAAATGTGGAATCAGCATGCAAATATTCAGTACGAGTTACCTGGAAATATTCATTATGAATTTCCTGGATATTTATTCATGTAAATATACATGTAAATGATTACAATAATAATAATGATGATAACCATCATGGAACAAGAAGTAGTTTGACACTGCATTTTACAAAAATTTCAAAACTGTAAAATATATTCCTTCATTAAAAGCAGTTGTTAACTGCTGCGTATACAGTATACATTTATCATTAAAACAATATTTTTTTCATTTCGATAGTTTAAAGGCTTTTCTCTATCAAGTTTCTTTGCTTAAAAAATATTTTGATATCATTATGATGCAAAAATCGAATAAAAAGCAATATTAATGTCTGGCCTTCCAAAAGTAGTTAGCTTAATTAAACTAATTAAGACCAGAAACCGATATCAAACTTTTTTTAATCACATTTCCATGATACCGGTGTTGAGAACTTAATTTTAATACATGTTGTTTGAACGGTATTCTTTGCATATGGTATAGTTTTACCACCTCCCAACCCTCCATTCACACTAGCAAATGACAAAGTGACAGTATGTGTCAACAAGAGACATTTGAATTGAGATTTGCAAATTAGGCACGATGTCTTAAAGCGACAAATTCAAACAACTGGCTCAAATAATCAAATCTTAGCAAGTGAAAATATCTTGAATATAGTCACAGTGATCTAGTGTTTCTTATTATAAGTTTACCATAAACCAAATCTAAGAGTATTAAACTTATTTCTAGACATTGTTACTTTTATTTTTCAATTATTTCCAGTTTTAAGTTTTCTTTAACGGGTTTAAAAATGGGTTTCTACATAAATTTGATATAAACTTGTTCATGAATAAACTTGATACAGTGGCATCCTGATATGTATTCGACCTCTCATTAAATGTTTATATGGACATAATGAAGAAAAATAAATCTTGGAAGAGAGCAGCAGAGATCGTTTCATATGTAAATAGCACAGGTATCTTGCTTCGCTAATCTTCCAATAAAGCTAGTATGAAACCGAGCATGTAATATGTAAATTAGAAAGAAAAGAAAGAAATGAAAGAAACAGTTTTCACACTCTGAGCGAATCCTTAATTTGTTTTATGTTTAAGCCAGTTAGCTTTATAAGTTATATATAGCTACTACAGTTTCTCACTGGAACTGAAAAAAAAACAAGAACAACACTGGACACTGTGGCCACACCCACAAGTGACAACGGTAGCAAGAGACAAACAACAAGCAACATGACTGACTTGTCGCTTGCTAGTGTGAATGCAGAGGACATCCCGTAGTTACCTATGGATACACGAGTTCACAAATATAATTTTAAATACTAAAACATAGACAGACTACAATTGTGTAGTCTATAACATGCACAAGAAAGTGGAACAGCTTCAGGATGAACTGATATATGATACGTACAGTTGCTGCAGCGGTTCCCGGGGCAGCACATGGCATCTCTGTGGCATCGCTTCTTCCTCCGGCGGCAGGTGACGCATCGTGATGGCGCGTGCTGCGAGCTGTGACAGTAACTACTAGCCGCACAGTCCTTATCGCTGCTGCACTGCTTCTCACTGCTGTACACCTAGAGGCAGAGAGATGAATCAACTCTCACACGTCATCTTTAAAATCTGACATCTGAATTGAGATTTGCAAATTAGGCACGATGTTGTAAAGCGACAAATTCAAACAACTGGCTCAAATAATTCCACGGACCAATCCTTTGGTGTGTGTGTGTGGTTTCTTCAGTTCCCCACTCACAACTTTACTTCCTTCCTGCATTAGTTCCCATTTACTGTTTGCACGCAAAATGGAATAAAAACTTGCACGCTGCAAAAAAATAACATCCTTGCAAGTGAATATAGTCTTGAATATAGTCACATTGATCTAGTATTTTAGATTTATATAAGATTACCATAAACCAAATCTGAGATTATTAAACCTATTTCTAGACATCGCTACTTTCATTTTTCAATTATTTCAAGTTTTAAATTTTCTTATTCTATTGCCAGATCATTTTTGCTTCTTTCGAAAAATAAATGCTTAACATTAGCAAAATTATCTGCCAAATAGAACAAGACTATTTCAAGCTTGAAATTTGTCCAAAATGTCTAGAAATTAGTTTAATAATCTTCTAGTTGGTTTAATGTAATCTTATAATAGGAAATTCTACACAAATTTGACTATATTCGAGATATTTTAACTTGATACGACGTCGTCCTGTTATATATACGACCTCTGATTAAATGTGTATATGGACATCATGAAGAAAAATAAATCTTGGAAAAGAGTAGCTTGGAAAATTTCTCTTCCGCTTATCACACCTAAAACACTCTTAAAAACTGCTTAAAAACACACACCTCTGCACTTTTATACACCTTTATACACTTTAGGAATGCTAAAAAACATTCATAGCTTGCCTGGCTTTACCTTTTTTTAGTGCGGAATGCTTGCTTTTGATTTTTATCAGTTAGACTCAACACGCACACACACAGACACACACACACAGTTTCCAGAAAAGGGCTGAGAGATGTTACAGCTGGTCTTTGTAATTATACAGAAACTATATAACAAATTCAAGAAATTAACATTTCACAGACCTGGGATCCATTTATACTGAGTCAAAATGGTGTGAAATTTCATACCTGTGTGCGGTTTCTCTAAGAAACGTCAAACAAAACTTCCAGACATTGCCGCAACATGAAGAAAAACATTTCTAATGCTAACCAGACGTTACAAGGTAAATATTTTCACCTGAATCAATTCTAGGACACAATTTCTCCGATCATGATACTCAGTTGCCAAGTATATTTTTAATGTGATTGCTAAATATTCAGGATAAAAATCACAGGAGAAGGTAACCAGTTTAACAGAGTGTGGGTGGTATTTATATTTAAAACAGACCCATGATTTTGTCTCAGAAATGCTAGTAATCTTTTCAGTCTAACAAAAGAAATCTTACCAAAAAAAAAAAAGTCCATTTCCAGTCTCCCATAATGAAAGAAACCGACCGTTCGTGAGAACACTTAACCAGTAAGAGATCTTTTATTATGGACAGACTTGTAGTGGATGTTATGTGATATTCAGTGATGCACGTAGGAGGCATGATGGTTTACATGCGCATTCCAGTTTGTTTATTTAATCTTTAATCTGACCGAATGCTGACGTGCACTATTATAGCAGCAGGCACATAACCAGGATTAATGTGTTTGCTGTACCGAGATGATCAAGGCAAACAAGGCAAAAGAATAAATGAGCAGAAAGGTCAATACAAGTGTGTGTGTGTGTGTGTATGTGTATGTGTATGATGACATAGTTGGAACTCTAATCTAATCTCATATCTCATGCTGTCATTTCTCTAATATTCTGCCTAATATTTATTTCATTTGATTTAAACATTGCAATATGTTTATAAATCACACAGATTGAACTTTAAAGTTCCACACAGCAATTAAGCCGTACATGCCCTGGGATCTGCATCTTAAGCCAATCATGAGTTCATCTGCCAAGAAATCAAAATTCGGTATTGAATTCTCCGCCCAGAGGAGCGGCACGGTCTAGGAACTGAACTGCAATCCTCTATGACTTTTTTTTTTTTAATCCCTAAAGCTAATGCAGATTCGAAACAGCTCAATGTGTTTAAATGTAATTTTAGATTTTTGTACTGTATTATTGAATTCTCTTGCCTTAAACTGACATTAGATTTCCTTCTACACTCAGTGCACAGTTGGTTTTCCACTTGTTCTTTCACAGGCATATTTTATTTCTTACGCTCCTGACGGATTCACATCAGTCCAAACCCAAGCACTATCCAAATAAAAGACAGACAGATAGATAGATAGATAGATAGATAGATAGATAGTGCCATAACAAAAACGATTGCTTTACAACTGAGGTTCTTCCTTGAGATAGGCCACACATGATCTTAAAGCATACGCTTTGGATATTAAAAACATTATAATCATTTATTGCAAACATTGTTTTATTTTTAACATATTTCTGGTGCAAATGTCTGCAAGGACATACAATGGGAAAATGATTTCCATGCAAAGAGACAGTAATGAATTGTAACTTGTGGCCCGCGAGCGACTAACATGCCTTAACTTGTTCTTCAAATTGTGCTCATATGAACTACTTTGCTCATATTAAGTCATATTGCCTTACAGAAAATCTACAAGAACTGAATTTTAATGAAACCCATGAAGTTCACAAAACTCCAGAACTTTCATGTGACCAATTGACAAATGTGAAGACATGCATAAACAGTCGCTGTGTGTTTGCAGGCTCTGTTCTGTAAGCGAGTCCAGCTGAGCGCTCATCGTCTAATACACACCGAGTCTGAGACAAAACCTACTGAGGCTACACTGTCTGTCACTCCGAGATGAATATTGGAGTTGTGTGTTTCTGTTTTCTTAACAGTAAATTATTCTGTGCATCGCCTTGGGCATGTCTGTTTAAATCTGTCATTCAGCATCACTGTAAAACCCTAATACCAAATCCCAGTGCTAATATCATGTCTATATCTAATTTTCTATAACAGCAGCTCTGACAGTAGTTCCGGCTGCAAGGCAAATCACAGGTTTATATTAATGTGCTCATTCTAATATCTTATTATTTCTATGGTAACAACTTACACAGGGATGTCTATGGAGGATCCTCGACATAAACAGATTTTTTTAGTGTGTGTAATTGTTGATATGGTGAAGTTTTCTAGCCTTTTTGGAAGGAGTCTCCACTGCCAGCGCTTTATATCAGTCAGATGTAAAGCTGTAACTTTTCAGGAGGGAGTGTTTTGTGGTTTCTCAGTAACATGACATGCTGTATTTTTTTTTTTCATATTAACTATTAGAGGGGGAGGAAAAAGAGAGGCTGGTAAGGGAAAGACTGTTTGCAGAAATTCCACAATAAATGTAACTATAAATCTATTTTTTTAAAAAATATGAGATGAGTTATTGTTTAATAAATAAAAAATTGTTAGAGATGGCAAATTCTGGTACAAGAGGAATAAGGAATAAAACAGTTCAGGACATACTGTTATAGGAAAATAAACAACTTACCTAAGCCCACTTTATGGAACCCATATTTAAGTATGTTTAAAAAGAAATGTTTAAGAAAGCTGATCCTGGATCAGTGTAAAAGGATGGCTGCTACCAGAAGGCCCCAAATGCCACCCCATGCTTTCCCATCTTCCTGAGCCAACATATGACTCACCATCAGTGAGTCCAAATTTCACTCTCATACCTACATACTTTTGCAATTATTTTCACTGTACTTGTTTAATAATGTGCCTTAAGATAAATAACCCAATAATAATGAACTTTGACAGTTATATATGCTTTTCCTTTTAATGACTATCTTCCCAAGAAAAGAAGGTGACATTATTCATTTATTCATCTTAAAGCATATTATTCAGTAGCTGCTGTGGAACTAATAGGAAAGTTAAGTAGCTATGAGAGTGTAGAATGTAAGGCTGGAGTTTTTGGGGTTAAAAGGATGGGAGAATTAGTAAATATGGGGGTGATAAGCTTATAGGAAGCGTATAGTAGATGAAGAAAGCATCTGGTGAGAAGATTGGATTCTGAAGACCAACCCTTTTCGGTCTTTGGCTTTAAACTCAGCTTCTCAGTCGAGTTTTTCCCTAATCTTTTCCACAAACCCGTCACTCTCAGCATTTGATATCAATGTTGGATTGCTGCATAATATCCAACCCTGGTGCATTTGTTACTTCTCCAGCGCAAAAAAACAGCAACCACTAAGCTCTTGGCTTTACATATTTGACTTGTCATTCAGCGCAGTCTAAATCACCATCTCTAAGCAATTCTGATGACTAAATAATTCCATAATACGCTCCCAAGAAAGGTTAGTAAATAAAGTAATTCAAATGAGATCGCTTTTCAAAGCCTAGATGCAAGCTTTGGTCTGGTAGGAACTCTGAAGCAGAACGTGTAATTGTGAGTGGTTTGCTGTTTCACACATGAGGTTTGTGAACTCCCGGGCCTCTGGGCCTCTCTGGATCTGACCTTGAGGAATCAGAATGGACACCCGACACCATGAATGGTGTTAGTGAGCTGAGAGGGTTTCCCGGAGTAAAATAAACGATGTCACTGAGCAAACAAACGCTATCCAGCCTCAAAGGCCACAAGAACCAGATCACAGAGGCAGCCTGTGCTTTCTCTCGCTGTTTGAAGCCCAAGTTTAAGGTTAATCTCTCCACCACAAAACATGTGTGCACTAACCCCTGAAGGACCACTTTTGAACGCGAGCCTGTCACTCATTTAACACGATTTACATAAACACCGGGCAGCCTATGAGAAACGGCCGCAGAGGGAAGAGCGCTAGCTAACATGAATGAGGAAATGAACAGTTTTAATGAGCATGGATAATTGGACACAATCTCACAAGCTCTGGATATCATAAAGGCTGTAAGATGCTTTAAGCCAGGTGGTAGCAGTCGTGGCGTCTCGCAGGCTCGCAGGAGTGAGAGAGGTGTGATTAGCCCATCTAGCGCTAACGAGCCGTCACACCTCGGGCTGGTTTAGTTCACTCTCTCAGCTCGTTAGCATCACTAAACAGCCACTTAACCCCAGAGGGGGCAGCAGAGACCTGTTTCCTCTCTTTACAAGCAAGATCCAAACAATCTGGTCCCCCTCTCGTTAACGGAACCACCGTGTCAAATTAAATAAGGGGACTGGTTTAAAAAAAAAAGGGGGGGGAAACTGAGCCGCTGATGAGAAACAGGTCTCATGTAGGGTTGAGCCTGAATCCATATCCCTGCTGCACTCATGGTTAAAGGAGTGAAGCATGCCATGCCCATGCCAGTACCTCTGTTTTTGGCAAAAGCAAAAAAAAAAAAAACAAGACAAAAGCTGCTGCCCACCCACGCTCAGTTTCTCAAAATTCCCACTGGGGGTTTCTTTTAACCGAAACACTCTGCGACTTCCGAGTTTCAACTGATGTTTTTATGATTTATGAGTCTTTGGGAAGGGCATATGGGAATACCTGATACCATTATTATTTATAGTGAGGAAGTCTTCATCAACAGAGTGCCAAAAGATATGACTATAACATGTCTTCAAGCTGCTGGTCCACTCCGCTAATGTGACAGAAACACAAACGAACTGCTTCTCTTTTGGCATTAGCGTGCAACGCTGGGTGGCCCATTTCCCTTACACATCTAATTCGCAGTGTATTAGCGTAAACAAGTGGGACTTATTTATTGCAAGCTTATGTTTAGATCCTCCACTTATCCTTTAATGATAGTGAGCTGGAGTCCTTGAGGGGATGAGCGGCTTTCTAAAGATGGATAAAAACACGACACGTTTATCAGGGAGCCTAGCAAACCCCCGAGATGGTAAATTTCCTCCTAGAACTCGTCCAACACTTCAGTGAGTCACCTCTGTCCAGAGGGCGATAAAAGCTGCACTCAGCACCTCATCTGTCATACATTGTAGGCTTGCATGAAGTTCCAGTACGCTGTGTGCTCTACTTGCGATTGCAATACTTAGGCCAGCTTTCCATCAGTCTAACACTTCTGATTCCTGGCATCACCATCAGATACTTAATAAGGTTCACTATATCACACTGAGGCGAGAGTGACAAAGTGAAAAGCCGCAGAATAAATCCATCCTGCTGTACGAATTACATTTAGCAGAACCTTCCTCCAGTTTCAGTTTTACACAGTATATAAATACGCCTCAGGCTCCTTGCAAAAAAAAAAAAAAAATGTCCATGAAGCTGGTGCAAACCACAGGCCACACTTTCTCTCGCCAACATTGACACTGTTATCTTTTATTTACCCAGCTCATAAACAAGCACTTTAGATGGGCTGAGAGGGTCAGCGGCGAGCGCCTCAGGCATGTTGGAAGAGAGCCACCGTTTGTTGAAAAAAAAAAAAAAAAGGCTGGAAATGCATCCATGCTGCTTTACCTAAAGCACCAGCACCACTGTTTATCATCGTCATTTGCCCGACTGGCTAAACGTAGCATAGCGTTCAGTTCTGCAACAAGGAGTCACGCTCTGTGTGTATCACTGTGGTCAGATCAGACGAATGGATCAGTGGTATCAGTTGTAAGGCTCAGATGAGATCTGGATTTGTAGAGCACCACACACACAGAGGAAGACCGAGACCTTACTTTATCAACTGGATCGGTGCTAGGACTGCTTTTTTTTTTTTTCTCGCTGACCTGAGAGATGCCACCAAGCTATATTTACCAACAGTGATTATTTTAGTGATTATTTTTCCCTTGGCGTGACAGCACCATTTGACTGCACATCACCGGCTTCTGTCTTTTTTTTCATGCCATGTTTCATGACACAGCACGAAAAGTTGTACAAAAATATTAATAATTTGAGTCTTTACTATAGAGACATCCATGATTAATAATTAATATAATGTTCTCAGTCTTTAAAGAGATGCCTATAGCGTTAATTTTAGAAATGATTAATTATAACAGTCATAAGCAAGTAGGATGATGTAAGGGAGAGTCTTATTTATTTGGTTTTCGGAGTTCGCAGCATAACATAAGTCATGATCAACTGTCCAACGTATTTAAAACCATTGCGTGAGTTTGAAGGGGTTAAATTTCTTCATTTTCTTACACAGCTACTAAACTTGCTAATGAACAAATGAGGAAAAAAAAGGGTGTTACAGCAAGAAAATCCCCAAACCGTGCTTGATTCCAGACAGATGGGAAAATAGATAGCAATCTAGGTTTAAAACGTTTCACATGTATATAAGGCTGCTGGAAATATAGTTTAATCAACATGCCATGTGTGAGGTTTTCACAGCAAAATATAGATAAGTGCCACGTTCAGGCTGCACACTATACTGGTTGATGGTTGTTTTTGCAAAAAAAAAAGAAAGGAAAAAAAGGAAAAAGAATTAGCTACAATATGCATATGAGACCTTACACCATTCTTTTTTTTCTTTATGCTGTAACCTCCATATGAGCTTCACTGAGTGTTCTCATAAATCAACAAAAAATCAATTATGAAGGAAAAGTTTTCCATTTATATAGTCTTCAAGCCATAATATGGCAATTATCATAATTTAAGTGCATACTGTACAACCCTACTGGCCCTGGCTTCACTGTCTTTTTTTAGATAGTAAAATCCTCAAATTCGCTGACTTTAACCTCCTAAACCTCCACCATTTCAGTCATTGCACTTATATCCTAATATGAGCGTAATATTACATTTGGCGTAGTTTTCCATGGAAATTTCTTAACTAGCAGCCATTCCAACATTTATTGGAAATGTGGTGCACAATCAGTTTATCAAAAGTGTAGAGTAGAGATTTTGGTCAGTCGGGGATACTGTAGCGCATTACACAAGCCTGTTTAGTCCGGGGAATGTAGTGAGCACATCGCTGACAACATCGAGGACAGCTGAAGTGATGT
Source organism: Pangasius sanitwongsei (assembly GCA_037576675.1). NCBI lineage: Eukaryota > Metazoa > Chordata > Actinopteri > Siluriformes > Pangasiidae > Pangasius > Pangasius sanitwongsei. The sequence continues at coordinate 6,064,353 of CM075005.1, read as the reverse complement.
AGTGACCCATCTGTGTCTACAGGAACGTCAAGAATTAAATCATGCTTGTCTGGTAATGTGCAAATATTTCTAATGGAACCGAGGCGGAGGGGACAGAGGGGACACTGCGTAATTCATGCATATGCACAATATACACTTTTGAAGTTCATCTCTCCGCTAAGCCCTTAAACAAGCACTAAAGCTACACAGCTAATTGAAGAAAATTATTTGTAAAAAAAAAAAATGTACTGTTCGCTTTGCTGTATTAATTCTTGCACTAATTCCTTTGAAACAGTTTTTTAGCTTTATGATATGCTTCGACCCTTATCTATTTGTACTAGAGTGAGGATATTTTTCACGGCTCTTCTGTAAGTCACTCTGGATAAGAGCATCTGCTAAACGCTGCAAATGTAAAAAAAAAAAAAGGTTTTTGTTCAATTTTAGAATTGTAACAAACAGACAGTTTGCTAGAACATACTCTTTTTTTTTTTTTTTTTAGTTTTTTTTTATTCTGCTTGTTTAAACGTATTACAACATTATGTATCTGTGTATGCCAGAAAGGAAAGAAGAGAAATTTTAATAATAAACAAAAATGGCAAAGAAAAGGGGGAAATCGAAATCACCACATAATTGGAGATAACAAAAGAAAAGAAAATGAAATCTGGTTTTAATCACATTTCCCATTTCCAAGGTATCAGTGAACACTACTTTTCCCACACTGCCCCAAACACACACACACCCATACACCCACACACACTCTAACTCCCAGTTTAACTTCTGGTTAGACACTGAAGAGTTACACGTGAATCTGTAAATGTAAGGTACACTATGTGTACACACATTTACAGACACACACACACACACAAAGATTGACTTGCACTTATTCTGAATACACATTTTAAGATCTGACCCAGTTCATGACTATATTCAGAACAAAAGTACTGAACTGTACCTTTAGTGCTTTTAGTGGTAAGGTGAATGTAGTGTGCCTTGAAAATTGGACTTGAAGGATCTCTTTTGTACCTTTAATTTAGAATTTTGAGGTTTGCACTACATGCATCTCCGAACACTAAATGCATAAAAGATGTACTCTTTGTACCACAAGAGTGAGTGACAAGGAAAGGTACATTTTAGTACCGTTTTCTGAGATTGTACAGTGCTCGTGCGCAAAGTGTATAGTGCAGGTAATAGTTTTTGTTGTTGTTGTTTTTTGTTGTTGTTTTTTTGTTTTGTTTTGTTTTTGTTTTTAAGTAGCCCTAAGAAGTCATCTTCATCTGACTTGGAGGATTATATGGAAATAAAGCCCGGACACCTGTCGCCAGCGCGCGCGTGGCTTACCTGCACGGGAACGTTGGCTTTCTTCGCCGGCGCGTGAGCCGCGCTGCCCGGGTGCGTGGCCGTGGCCGCGGCGGCGGCGGCAGCAGTGGCGGCAGTGGGCGCCTCTCCGAGCGGCGCCGTTTTGATGGAGTTGTTGTTCTTGTTGTGGTTGGCCGCTTTGACTCCCGCGTGGCTCAGCAGCAGCGCGAGCAGCCAGCAGCAGCAGCAGCACGAGCTCCGCGTCAGCGTGAGCATCCTCCCGGAGCGCGCGGGGCTTCTCTTAACTCTCTTTCTTTGCGGGGAGACTTTTCAGATGGAGGAATGAATTACAAACGCATAAAAAAAAAAAAAAATCCGTGCAGTAATGTCCGTCAGAAGCAACTCTGGGGAGGGAAATTAGAAATGTGTGATTTAATACTGTTAGAAAAAAAAAGTTTACGCTGTCAGCATGGTGTAGTAGGAAGCAAACGCGGAGGGACTTGATGAATCAGATATCAGCTCTCTCTCTCTCTCTCTCTCTCGGTTAATCCGTGCGCGTGTACCGGTGTACACCGTTGCGGCTCTGTGATGAGGGCCGCGCGCTTTTTATAGCTCTCTGTACCTCCGCCCCCATTAAAGCACTGAAGGGAGGATGGTGCAGGAGGAGGATGTGCATGAGACACACATACACATGCATGTGCATGCATGTACTGTTTGGAAACTGTGGATAATAATAATAATAATAATAATAATAATAATAATAATAATAATAATAATAATACAAGCTAGAAACATCTCATGCATGCTACCAGCCAGCCACTCTGACCGAATATTAACTAACAACATTACTGTGAGATATGGCCATAATCACAGCCCGGGAATTCACCACCAAAAACCCTGACATAGTAATCCAACATAGAAGAGACAAGATAAGCTACCTTCCTGATGTGTCTATTCCATCAGAAAGAATTTCTGTCCAATGCACTGAGAAGCTTTCCAAGTATAAAGGACCTGGAAATTGAGATCGGCAGACCAAAGTAACAACAATCTCCATAATCACTGGAGCACTGGGGTTAATCAGGAAAGGACAAGAAACTACTCTAGAGCTGCAGAAGATCACCATATTAGGCACCGTTCACATCATAACTCTTCACAGCCTTAAGTCCAAAGGTTGGCACTAAAAAGCAATACAAATACACGCCGAAAAAGGAAAAGACACAATAGTAATAATGTGTTTGCTTATATAGCACCTTTCTAACATTCAAAGTCTCTGTACACAGACATATTTGTACAGGAAAAAAGACTGTTAGGAAGAAGAAAGTGAAAAGTTTTGGGAGAAAAGGTACATTTTACATTAAATGTGTTGGGAGAAGAACATGCAGTCACAAAGGTCTTAGTGGAGAGATCTGATCTGCCCCAGACTGTGAGTCTGTTCAGGTTTTATGCACCAACAGCAGACCAGTTTTGGTGGACCTGAGAGTCCGAGCAGGGGTGTAGGGCTGCAACGGCTCACAAATAAGGCAGGGCGAGGCCACGTAGCACTTTGTAAGCGAGAAGTTTGTATCTGATTCTCTGTGAAACGGAGCACAAGCGTTGCTGTTGGAGTACATGTGTAATGTGTTTGGTATGAATAAAGACTCCAGCAGCTGAATTTTGAATATGGGGGTGTCTATTTAGAGTTTTACGAGAAATGCTAAAGAAGAGAGAATTACAGTAATCTACGTGTAAGGCTGTGAAATGATCAATCAGGGTTTCAGCATCTTTCAAACTAAGTAAGGGTCAAAGCTGGGAAATGTTGTGGCTTTAATAAAAAACGATTTTCTTGAATGACCTAATATGGCGTTCAAACAAAAGTGTATTATCAAAAATTATACCTAGATTGCAAACATTTGTAGTAGATTGTAGAAGCCAATCATGTGGCAGACATGCAAAGCATAAAATCATGCAGATGCAGCTCAAACATCAGAATGAGGAAAAAATATGATCTCAGTGACTTTTAACCATGGCAGGATTGTTGGTGCGTGACAGGCCAGTTTGAGTATTTCAGAAACTGCTGATATCCTGGGATTTTCACGCACAACAGTATACACAGAATGGTCCAAAAAGCAAAAAGCATAAAGCATATTGTTTCTGCGAGTGGAAACACATTGTTGATGAGAATGTCAACGGAGAATGGTTTGAGCTTACAGGAAGGCTAGAGTATCTCAAATAACCACTCTTTACAAACATGGTGAGAAGAAGAGCATATCAGAAAACACAACATGTTGAACCTTGAGAACACCACATCAGGTTTCACTCCTGCAAGCTGAATACATGCAACTGATCTTTTAAGGGTCTTTGATTTTATATCTGTGTGATATGATATACACATGTAAATTTTCAATTCAATTTTATTTATACAGCACCTTTAACAATGGACATTGTCAAAAAGCAGCTTTAAAGAAATCCAGATATTAAATTTAAATTTACATTTATGTTTATCCCTAATGAGCAAGCCAGAGGCGATATATATACAGTTAGGTCCGGAAGTATTTGGACAATGACAGTGTTTTTGTGATTTTGCCTTTATACACCACCACAATGGATTTGAAATAAAACAATCAAGATGTGATCAAAGTGTAGAC
>CM075005.1:6049607-6060354 GCA_037576675.1 Pangasius sanitwongsei | reverse complement strand
GCAAAATGCTGTGGTAGCCATGCTGGTTAAGTGTGCCCTCAATTTTGACTAAGTCACCAACAGTGTCACCAGCAAAGAAAAACTTCCTGACAAGACATGAGGAAGAACTTTGAGGGGAACCAGACTCAAAATGGAACCCATCCTCTACTGGGTGACAGTGGATAGTGCAGATCATTACAGTATACTGATGGAGAAAGAGTAAAGACACACAGTACTAAATGTGTTGAAAGGAGGTTCATTATGAGTAGATTGTGAATCCTGGGATGAGCAGTGTTTATGTGTTTATGATTACAGCAGCAGCTCTTAGGTAATAATATACAGTATCCAGGTGTGTCCAAGCAGGAAAACACACTACACACACACCCAGGACAGGCACATGAGTTTTCTGCTGTATAAAAACAGGTGGTAGGGTGATGTGATGATTTTGGAGCATAAGTCAACTTTCCAAAGTGTAATTAGGATTTGGCATATAAAGGTATACAAAGTAAAAAGTGACCTTAATTCTTCCTTAATGTGGAATAACAATCAGATATCCAATCCTAAAAGGACACAACTTAATAGGGCCAAAGGGGAGGAAAAAAACATTTCTTCAAATGAAACACTACCCTAGTGACAATTTCATTGTGACATTTGTGTGGTTTCAATGAAAAGCACATTACAGTCAAACAGCAAACAAAAACCCTCAAATATGACTGTGTAATACGAATGCGATTTGCCTCGTATATTTGTAGCCGGTGACCAGCTGTTGTTTAAAGGCAGAATTACTGAAGGAAACAGTGGAAAAGCTCCTGGGGAAAGGCGGAAAATGACACACAGCTCAGAGGAAAGAAAGGCTATGCAGATTTTCATTACAAACAACTGCCATGTGAAATCAACTTCAGAGAAGTTGGGGGGTTAATAACAAGAACCAGTCGAGACTTTATTACTGAATGAACTGAGGACAGAGATCAATTTTTTATGTGTGTGTCCTGGTTTTTAAATCTGAAACTCAGGAGATTGTCAAGACTGTCTTGACAGCTGCATGGTTTTGGATAAAACGTGTGCTGTAAATAGTTTTTGGATGACTCTTCCATTATGCCGATGGTGAGTTAGAGATGTGTTTCTGGCTTGTGAGGATTTGTAACAGAGTTAATGCTCACTGAAAATGGGAACTAGGTCTCAGAGGAAGCACGTGAATGATGGGCCGCTCGGTAGAATTTGGCCGATCTCTGCATGGTGATTGTCTTTGCGGCCTGTTTATTTGGCTAGCAGTGAAGTTTGGAAGTGGGCTGCAGGCGCAGTAAGATTCACTCATCGTCCCGGCGTTCATAAGATGATTGAGTTTTGATCGCTGTTATGCAATGTTTACTTGCTCACGTATAAACATTAAACCCCGGACGAGTTATCGATTCAGGCCAACTATACAGCAATAACGAGAGACATATTGACATCAAAGATCACCTCCTCTTGCTCTGAAGCTGATTCCAGGGTAAACAATATTCTGCATAAAAAAATGCCAGCAATTGCCAGGTGTTGAAGTATACTCCCACATCATGTGCATCTTGATTATCTAACAGATCTGCACAGCTCAGGTGATAGTGCTCCTCTGGCTTAACAGGGAATTACTTTAATTATAGTCACAAATTCTCTCGTGTACTTTGCATCAAAACAATGACGTGATCCATCTTGTGTTATTCAATATTTTGCTTAATACAAACATTGCCATAGGTCAGTATTTGCATATTTCCTGCTATCTTTAAGAAAAACTATTACACAGTGCCAGTGGAGCAGCCAGCGGTGTGAAGCACTAAACAAACACCATGTGTCCCATCTGTAGGCATCAGTTGGAAAGTGAGACGCGTGGACTTACACGGATGCCCGTGAGGCAAGATTACGCATGCTTTCAAGCCTTTTTAAAGCCTCCTCTGCAGTTCAAAGGCTGAGACCTTGGTTAAGTAATTGTGGTCGTTGTTTTTAATGTAATCCATGTTGTTGCAAATCTTCTCACCCCAGTGGACTGAACTGGTTCTTGTTAATGGATCACACAGTTTGATGGCAACTTTCTCCAAACAAGTTGGACACCACCAGTCAGCTTCAATCTGTATGTCCATGACTGAGTGGAAATAGAGTAAATGACACACAAATACAAGGATAAGCACATCCACTTGTACATCCACTTCTTGCACACTGGGGATGCATCAATAGCAATACTGGTATTGGGTATCCATCTGATACTGTGTTTATTAACACATACTTGTAAAAATGCTCTGATACCATACTATGTGTCAAAACCAGGTGAAAATATCAAGAAGAGAAACTACAGCAACTTCCTACAAGTAATCTGATAAAACATTTTAAACATAAAACTCAGTACAAGGAGTTCATTGCTAGCAGCCAATGCTGCAGTACATGCTAACTAGGTGAGGAAAAATGTCTACATACAACAATAGGTGAGTGAAAATAACAGCACTTATCCAGTATGTTGTTCTTGACGACCGGCCAATATCGGTCATTGACAACCAACGGATTCCGATGCAATGAAAACAAAAATGTACTTTTCTTACAGCTGTATAGAAGCTTTGTTTCACAAAATCTAACAAAACCTGCTCTTGTCCAGCACAAAGTAGCTACTGTAGCTAGCTAATGCTTCATTTAAACTAACAATATAAAAAACAAGAGTAGTAGCCGAAGTGCATGAACATGCATGTGTGTGTATTCATGGTCATTATTTAAACCAGGGGAGCATATATAAATAAATAATTAAAATGTCGCTCATTTCTGTATAAGTATCAGTATCAACAAGTACCAAAAACTTGTACTGTGTTTCAAAAAAATTGTATTTATCCTCCCTTCTTCCAACACCTAAGTATACCGACGGCCTATATTTACAATGCAGTCTTGTGCAAACATCTCAGGAATTTTAAAGAGTAACTTCATTGCAGTTTCAGAGGAATTAAGTAGTACATAAAGCTAGGACTGCCAACCCCACCCATAATCCAGACCTGTCATAACTTTTTATATAAGTTGTTCAATTCACAGCTTTGTCACTGAAAAATGATCATAGGTCAAAGGATGGCGAGGAAGTGATTCAGAAAGTGACTTCTTTAAAGCTCTCATTCTCATCTCTATGTCACCCTCCCCATCCTTCTTTCCTTCTTACACACACACTCACAATCTCTTCATCTCTGAAGTCAGTTTTAGTCATGGGCTGACTTCCAGTTTTTTTCCAATAACGTATAGTTGGTGGTCCATCACTGTGAACACACCCGTTGCTGACTTTGATGTGACTTGAAGAGCACACGGTGTTCAAAATACAACTTTCCCTTTTTTTCCCGATTTCCGTGGGCCGACATGTGCGATCCATTTCCAGCCATATGAAGCAGGTGATTTGACACGTGTATCACAGCAGGCCACAACACTGAGACGAGAAGACTCAGGAAACTGGCTGAGGCATCCGCTGTATTCACAGTACTTCGCCTGAAATCAGGTTATGGTTCTGATTAAGCAAACTGATTCGATTCCAACGTTGATGACCAGTCCCCTAATTTATTTTCCACAAATGAGAGAAAACAGACTTGTGGCTAAAACATTTGCTTGACTTCAGTAACTCATTTTCCATAAAAGTTCTGATAAGAATCAATGGCATTTAGATATGGGCAAATGCAAAAGAGCATTGTTTTAACTCTTGCCAAGCATAAAATAATAGCTGAAATTCAGGGCGTTATTTGCAATTCATAAACAAAAGCATACATGTTTCAAAGAGAAGGTTTGTATTATTAACATTTCCTGCTAAGCCATTTCCTCCATGAAATATTTTCTCTTTGTTTATTTCTCCTAAGTTACAAAAAAAAATCCAACACCAGGCAATTGTAATGAATTCTGAGAATGATTTGAAGTTAATGTGTAGCACAAAAACACACCAAAAAAGCCACAAATTACAGACTAAGTAGAAGACCATAACAAAGCCCAAGCACAAATCTGAAGTCATGTTCTACCACACAGGGACAGTGTGTGACTCTCGGCTTTTATAAACTATGCCTTTGACATGCCTTTGGACATAGGAAGTGTGAATGAAAAGACCATTGTTCTTTTGACATGTCAGAAACTACATATGTGTCTATCCGATCTGGGGCGCAGCCATTGTGGTCTTCCATTGTTAACGCTTTAGTCTGAATACGCCAGCTGGCTTATGAGGTGTGTCTATTCCCTATTCACTGTAGCTCAGAGACTGGACTGGAAGGAGAGGATGCTCAGAGAAAGGACTAGCACCTCGTGGCCTTTAACTGGTCTTGCCCTCTCATTTCCCTGAAAGATGGATCACATACAAGTCAAGCTGTGGTCGAGGCATGAATGCCCCAAGTGACAAACCTACTGAATGACTCAGATCATCCAAGCGATAACACTGACCTCTCTCGAGACAAGCAATGACCACATGAAAGGAGGTTTGGGGCCATCAAAGATCCCTGAAGGCATTGTCTCAACCCAGACTCACACTGCCGGATGGATCTAGGCTTTGTGACTGCACCTCCCATTCACTCAGAACTAAGACACTAGGGTGGGTGTTGGACATCTATTCATCATGGTGCAGGCAGCTTTGTGAGGTCACTTATCCAAAAGGTGCGGTTTTCCACAGCACAGTTTAGCAGTCAGTCATCCTTGAAATGCTGTTTTTTCATCACATGTCATGGCATCATCATTTGAGAATACTAATTTGATTACAGCCAAAAGGTCACTGAAGCTTTACCTGAGGCTAAATTTAGGGTTCTTTAGAAGAGCAAAGGCCAACTGTTTTTGCATTGCCTAGGGATGACATTGCTCTGCAGTCAATTTCAATATGACTAATTTCAGAAGGTAGAGGTATGAGATGCAAATATCCATACCTGTATCTATATTCCGTATTAAACCTGAAGTGGGCTTGTCCTTAACCTGACATTTAACCTAAAATGAACCCTACCACTATGCCCCTGGAAACACTGGGGGAAAAAAACAAACACAGAGGTAGAAATGCCAGCTTTGTCAGCATGGTGTGTGAATTCTGGCTCTGAGAGTTACTCAACCTCAGCTACATCATTCAAGTTCATAACCGGTCTCAATTAGAGTTGTGTTGTTTAAAACAGTGATATTTTGTAACTATGATATTTTCTAACAAATGTATTTCTGTTTCCCAAAATTAGTAGTAAACTAGTAGTCTAACTGTAACCATCACGACCATGTTGTTACAAAAGATGAAGTTCATCACACATGCTCTTTGTACCTCAAGCTTCAGATCTGACCACTCGCTCACGCCTGCATGAAAGTAAAATCCTGATTCCAGTTAAGCAATCCCACAGAATCCCATCCCAAATAGAGCGCCTCCTATTGGTATGTGTTTCGAACACTTTATCTGTTCATTTTGAATAATGTATTGATATCCAGTTATATCCCTACTGTAAGGTTTTACATTGAAATTCTCTTACAGTTTGCAAAGATTTACATTTGCTCATATTTTTATCCAAAGTTACAATTCAGCAGGTGAGCTTGGCGGTGCTGGGATTTGAAATCACTTCCTTCAGATCAGTAGCACAAAACCTTAACCACTGACACACCACTTCCCAAAAAACCTCTGTATGCATCTCAAGATGTACAGCATTTTAATACCTCCTGGTCTGACAGCCTGTTTGATTTATGCTTAGCTTCTCTCTTGCTCTCATGATAAATGTGATTTTCACATAATAATTCCCTGAATCCACGTATAGTCGGCGATAAAGCATGATAATGCATCCCCTGTGGTATGTTAATGGCATGTTTAAAATGTAACAGCATGCCAAGAGGGAAAGTACAAGTGTAATTTTTTTTTTTTTTTTTTTTTGCGGTGGGGGTATCATTTCAAATTGTTGATAGGGTTTGACAGTCATGAGGTTTTAATGGGAGACAGGCATATAGGATGGATGAAGTTTTTAGTAAATTAATGTTCACACATCAGCGTTCTTTTATAGAACACTGTGCCTCTCCAAATGTTTGCACTTGAACTATGCCTCACATTTATTAAACACTTGGCCTTGGTATCTGGTCACTGATTTTGTTTTATCTCCTCAGGAATGGAGAAGAGCATCAGTGGTTTTGTTTGCAATTGCTCACTCTGCTACTCTCTACTTGATGACAAGACGCAGTTTAAACTGTTCCAGTTGTGTTACAGTCAAGCTCAGAGGGATTAAAACCACAAACAGACTTTGCACTCTTCTCTTAAGAAAGAAAATGGTTCTTCAAGGGCCTGTAGGATAGTTAAGGGTTCTTAGCTTCTTAAGAAGGTTCTACTTGGTACCTCTTCACCATACTCTGTTGTATGAATCTTCATGGATTCCCCCAGAGGGACAAGCTTTTTCTTAAGAGTGTTCCTTGAAAATACATCATGGACATGGGTTCTGGTTGGCACAGTGAGTGAATAGTACTGTCTGGGGTTTGTCACGTTCTCCCCGTGTCTGCATGGGTTTCCTCTTATTTCCTCCCAAAAACACCCTAGTAGGTGGATTGGCTACTCTAAATTACTCCTAGGTATCCCATCCAGGGTATATTCCTGCCTCATGCCCAGTGTTCCGCGATAGGCTCCAGATACACCATGATCCTGACCAAGATAAAGTGGTTACTGAAAAAGGGTTGTTATTGTATTAGTAGGCAAACAATGATTTAGACAAAAAGATTTTATAAATATTGTGTGGTTTATTTTAATAGAGGTATATATATAAGCATGAAGTGGTAACTGCAATGTCACACACAGAAATCCAAATGCAAGGGTGTTCGGCATCAAATGTGCTAGGGCAATGAAGGCTATCCCATCTAATCTGAACCAACAGAAGGACTACTGTGGCACAAGTCACAAAAAATTATAATGATGGTTTCAGGAGGAATGTGTCACAACACACTGGGCATCACACCCTGCTGTGTATGGAGCTGTGTAGCTGCAGACTGGTCACAGTACCCATACAAAGAGTGCCTACAATATCAGTGTTGGAACTGGATCTTGGAGCAGTGGAAGAAGGTTGCCTGGTCCGATGAGACTGTTTTTGTTTTACATCATGTGAACAGCCAGATACATGTGTACCATTTACCTGGGGAAGCGGTGACCCAGGATGCACTGTAGGAAGAAGGCAAGCCAGTAGAGGATGTGTGATCCTCTGGGCAGTGTTCTGCTGGGAAACCCTCGGTCCAGGCAGTCAGATGGACATCAATTTGACACGTCATCTACCTAAACATCACTGCGGACCAGGTACACTCCTTCATGGCAAAGGAATTCCCTCATGGCAGTGGCCTTTTTCAGCAGGATAATGTACCCTGTCACACTGCACACATAGTACAGGAGTGGTTTGAAAAACATGACAAAGAGTTCAAGGTGTTGTCTTGGCCTCCAAATTCCCCAGATCGCAATCCAACCAAGCATCTGTGGGATGTGCTGGAACAGCAAGTCCGAGGCGCATCTGTGGGATACACTGTGGGATGTGCTGGAACAACAAGTCCGAGGCACACTGGCTCCACCTCGCAACTTACAGGACTTAAAGTATCTGCTAACATCTTGGTGCCAGATACTACAAGGCACCAGAAGTCTTGTACAGTCCATGCCTCGGAGTTTAGAACTATTTTGGTGGCATATGGAGGACCGACAGCATATTAGGCAGGTGGTCATAATATTTTGGTTCATCAGTATATTAGTATTTGACTAAAGCATTCATAATGATGGAACATATTAGTAAATTATGAAACGTATAAATTAACAGCCTCTGAGTCATATATGATTAGTCCTATATAATAATCATAATAGTTTACATTTACAGCAGACGCCCTTATCTAGAGTGACGTACATTTAAATGATTTTTTAGAGCCCAGAAGTGGCAGCTTGGCGTTTTTAGAACTCTGTTTTCAAGAGTTTCTCATTCAAATATTCAAGAGAGTCTCAAACTTACCTTATAGCCTATAATTTGGGTTAACTAAACAGATTCTTCATAATGTAAATGATTTCCACATGAAGTCCTTTTGAACTCAAAACATTTACCATTTACCTTGACAGAAAGCAAGGGCACTGTATAAGTGCATCACAAACATGGGCCAGTGTAACATGGCAGAAGGGGCAGGGCTCAGAGTTGGTTCACTTGGCATTTTTATTATGAAGAAACAGTTCTTTTGGTGTATTTTGGCATATGTTCCAGCATACCCCAATGCAAAGTTCCTACACAAAATATCTAAAGCCATGGCAGGCCCAAGAACCCCCCCTCCCCCCCTTGCATTGAATGCAAGTTTGAATACCTCTGGCAAAATTCACTGATATTAAATAAGTTAATAAGATGTTATTACTTAATAATTACCATTATTAATGGCTATTCATATATGAGTCAGAGGTTGTAAATTTATGTTCCATTATTTCCTGATGCGCTACAGATTAGTATGTCTTTAATTCACCATTATGAAAGCATTATTTAATAATAATACCTACTAAGCATTAGAAAGAACATCTCAATTCAGTAAAAAACATGCATTTTTTAATCTTTTCTCATCTCCCTCTAAATTCTTCGGTGATCTTACTCAATCCAGGCCCAGATCAGGTACTCCTTTGTTCATTCCTGGCTAAGCGGTTGCAGTGACATCATTATTTTTATGTGATCACTCACTGTCAAAGCTAGCGCGCCACACTGGATTGAATGGCTACCACACAATGCCTCATTGTCCCCAAAGCTGTGATGTAGACACAGTGGGAAAAGCGCAGGGTGAGAGCCCCGTATACTGATTTCCAGTGTCAGTTTCAATCACCTTCCCTTTGCCTACTTGAAACCTCAAGACAATGGAAGCACTTCACAGATCAAATGTATAAAGCAGAAAGTGCAAAGAAAAGCAGTTTTAAAGGAAAAAACACCTTGTGTGTCTCCAAGCCATTGCAAAGAGAGATGACCCATCTCAGACACTGGGTCAGAAGTTCACGGATTGTGTTCTCCGTGATGAGGGCCATTAGCAGATGCCCCGGGCTACATGTTGTTCAGGCATGGAGAAAGAAGTGTAAGCTACAGCCAGCTTCTGCAAGGTGCTGACATGCTGTTTAGGTGATAGCTGATTCCAAAAAGACCACTGGGTATTACAGGATGAACTGGGAATAAATTTAATATGTACCACATTTCAATGCACCATAGGCATTAGGTGTTAGTGAGAACCATCTTGCCATAGCATTTCTTGATCTTCTTTAATCGAGTCAGGCAGGAGTCTCTGTAGGACTGCTTGGTAAAGCTCAGAAGAGTTGAGGTTTGAATGACTGGAAATATATTCCAACCTGCTGTACAATAACCTATCACTACGGCATCAGACACACGCCTAGACACTAGGCGTCTTGATGATTAAGCATGCATTCATGAGGACACAAATCTTTTAACAGACAGTAAAACAATTATGTAGCTACTCACAAAACTTGGCAAGAGGCACATGCAATGGAATCTGGGTTACTGGGTGGATTTGTGTATGCAGTGCATGTAGTGAATAATGGCATAAAGATAAAAAAAAAAACAAAAAAAGGTATTCGTTGACTCATTTAAATAACATTCACAGGAATTGAAGTAAAAGTGACACCATTTTAAAAGCATCTATACAGACATCAAAGGCTACTTTTCCAGAAACAGGTCTGGCATGACGTTGATTAAATGCTCCATTACAATTTTCTTTGGAAAGTCCATGAAAGTGTGGTACTAAGCTTAATCTTCATCCAGGAAAGCTGCTCTGTAGATTCAGATGTGATTAACAAAGACATACTTGAAGCACCTGTAGCTAAATGTTGCATAATCCAATAGAACACTTTTGAAATAATGTAATTATTTGGACTCCACACAGCCATAATGAAAGTATCAATACTTTAGAAACATCTGCGTTGTCGCAAGAACGCCAGAGCACATTGGAAATATAGTATCACATATTCCATCTGAAATCCCAGTGAAAGGCAAGAAAGTGGCGCAATAGAGATTATCACAAAAACAGCCGTGTTTTGACATTTCCATTCCTTTGTTATTGTGACTCCATAAGGTTTGAGGTGTTTAGTTAAACCTTGAAAAATCTGATTTGTCTTCATTCACTCAGAGAGCCGACTTTTAAGGACTTTCAAACCAAGGATTGTACAGGCCCAGATATGTTTTCAATTTTGCCACAGATGAGTTGAAACTTAAGCAATTTGTCCATCAGAACAGTGACGATGAAGATCAGAAGGCCCGATTATGGATGTTTCTAGGGGAACCATTTCTTCCTTTAAGGTTTAACAGGCATTGGGGGTGTTCTGTAGTGGCAAAAGTTGATCCAGAGTGCAGTATAAATCATAAGTGGATAAAGCAGCAATTTTTTCTCAGCTAAAAAGAAAACTGCTTGATGTCATGGCATGGTTACAAAGTTGTCCTATACAGCTCCAGTTCATATTGTCAGCATTATTCATTTACAGTATAAATTACACATCCATTTACCAAAGCTGTTGGAGCTCAGTCTGGTTAGTGTATGGCATGTGAAGGATACAAATCGGCTGTTCTGGTGTGTAACCTCAGTTCTCTGAAGAAATAAAAGCAACCACAGATCCCATGCTGCTTTTCAGCTGTTCACTTCGTTTCAGTCGGAGCCAATATGGCAGAGTGGTGTGTGACCTTGATCTTTCCGAGAGCTGATATTTCACGCTGATCAGTTTTTACTTGATGAGACAGCCACAACCCAAATGTGGTCAACTAGAGCATGTAGGCAATTCTTTATATATATATATATATATATATATATATATATATATATA
>CM075005.1:6030333-6049507 GCA_037576675.1 Pangasius sanitwongsei | reverse complement strand
GTATACATACACACACACATTATATATATATATATATATATATATATATATATATATATATATATATATATATATATTTTTTTTTTTTTTTTTCGGGGGAAGGGGGTGGTTTGTGATGTTTTACATGGTGTGATTTACAGAATGACAGTGATTACATACCTTTTGTTGGGGGGTGATGGGGGGGTATTAAGTTGTACTTTTCAGTGTACAACACTTGGGTTGCTGGTACCTTTTGCTAAAACCTAAAACGTGGAGTACCTTAAAAAAATCTAAAATCTTGGAGGGTACCTTTGAGGGCACCTTTCTATCTTTTGTACCTGTAGAAACTGAGGTGTGGACAAATTAAAAGCTCTACTGTGCTGCTAATTGACTGGGCTAAAAATTGGTAGCTAAAATAATGTATTAATGCATGGCAAGCTAAATGCATTAATACAGACATGAATGAGTCCATTGATTCCTGCATAGTGAACAACTCTGCCATTTGTTTTTGACATGTTGTGCTAGCTGGAGAGTTATAGGACAGTTTTACAATTTGCTTGCTTTACTTTTTGCAGTTTTGTCAGTGTTTTTGTAGTTTCTGATTCTGATCTGTGCATGCTAATTATTCTGACTAGTAAAACCTAGCTAGTAAAACAGCCAGATCACACCTCAACCAATATGTACAGTGGACTCAGAACAAGTAGCTTGTGCTATAGATATACACACACTGTATAGATATATACACGCAATATAAAGTGCACTATGTTTAAATATAAGTACTGATCGAAGAAATGTGGTTCATGAAAGTGAGTAGTGAGTATGTTTGTTTCTTTCTTTGGCTGCTGAATGAGATACTTCTAGCCTACTGAGCCTACTTGTCCTCCAGACCACTTATAGCCTGGATATGTAATCTGCTTGTGCTAGGGCTACTGATCTGTCCACCCTGATAGGTAAATTTAACATAAATTTTAAATTTAACATAATAATTTTGCTTTTACATGATCATTTGCTTCTTTGATGTTGGCCCTCTGTTACAAGTAACCATATAATAATAATAAACTATTAGGAATGAAAAGATAGAAGTAGATCTCAAGCTGCCATAACTTGGCAAAACTTATGACAAACTGGTACAAACCACTGCTTCTTTGGTTTCCATTCTTGTAAATAAATCTGTAAACTGTATCTAGGCATACAGTTAGGTCCGTAAGTATTTGTACAGTGACACAATTTTTGTCATTTTGCCTCTGTACGCCACCACAATGGATTTGAAATGAAGCAATCAAGATGTGATTGAAGTGTAGACTTTCAGCTTTAATTCAAGGGGTTTAACAAAAATATTGCATTAACCGTTTAGGAATAACAGCCATTTTTGACATAGTCCCCCCATTTTCACAGGCTCAAAAGTAATTGGACAAACTAACAATCATAAACATTAGGATTATTTTTAATACTTGGATGCAAATCCTTTGCAGTCAATGACTGCATGAAGTCTGGAACCCATGGAAATCATCAAATGCTGAGTTTCCTCCCTTGACATGCTTCGCCAGTCCTTTACTGCAGCCGCTTTCAGTTGCTGCTTGTTTGTGGGTCTTTCTGCCTTCAGTTTTGTCTTCAGTAAGTGAAATGCATGCTCAGTTGGGTTGAGGTCAGGTGACTGACTCGGCCATGTAAGAACATTCCATTTCTTTGCCTTAAGATGCTCCTGGGTTGCTTTCACGGTACAGCAATCACATCAATAAACACCAGTGACCCAGTTCCATTGGCAGTCAAACGTGCCCATGCCATAACACTTCCTCCGCATGTTCGACAGATGATGTAGTATGCTTTGGAATACAAGCCCTTCCTTTCCTTCTCCATACTCTTCTCTTCCCATCATTCTTGTACAAGTTAATCTTGATTCAGAACTGGTCAGGCTTTTTTTGGGGTTTTTTTAGTCTTATCTGGCCTTTCTGTTCTTGAGTGATGCCAGTGGTTTGCATCTTGAGGTAAACTGTCTGTATTTACATTCATGAAGGCATCTCTTGATTGTAGGCTTTGACAATGATATGCCTACCTCCTCCAGAGTGTTCTTCACTTGGCTAGATGTTGTGAAGGGGTTTTTCTTCACCGAGGAAAGAATTCTGCAATCATCCACTTTAGTTGTCTTCCGTGGTCTTCCAGGCCTTTAGGTATTGCTGAGCTCACCAGTGCATTCCTTCTTTTTCAGAATGTAGCAAATTGTTGATTTGGCTACTTCTAAAGTTTTTGCCATCTCTATTGGTTTTTCAGTCTAATGATGGCCTCCTTCACTTGCATCGACACCTCATTGGACTGAATAGTGAGTGTTACCATGAACAGCTACCAAATGAAAATTCAACACTTGGAATAAACTCCAGACCTTTTATCTCTTTAATTTGTCATGAAATAATGAGGAAACAGGCCACACCTGGCCATGAAACTGCTTATCAGTCAATTGTCCAATTTTGGACCTGTGAAAATGGAGGAACTCTGTAAAAAATGGCTGTAATTCCAAATGATTAATTAATTTTTTAACCCCCTTTAATTAAAGCTGAAAGTCTACACTTCAATCACATCTTGATTGTGTCAAATACAGAGATAAAATTACGAAAATGTCACTGTCCAGATACTTATGGACCTGACTTTATAGGTTCTCAACCACGTTGGGTCACGTGATATGCAAGATGGGTTTGCAAGATATTATACCAACTGTTTGCAATGATTGTGATCTGAAAATGATTAAAGATCAGATGCACTAATTTGCAATAAGATAGTAATATTTTGTAGCCTATAACTTCTAATAAGTTCCACTAATAATTTTGACCCCTTAAAATAGGTTCACTGACTAATGAAAGGTTGAGATCCACTGGTCTAAGGGTATGGGTTTTCATACAATTCTCAATTAGACACAATTTTATTTTCTACCTCTAACACCTCCAACCTAGTTGTGGGCAAGAAAACGAAAAGAAAATAACAGCCCAAAATGACAGGAAAGCCAGGCAATCTTCACACTAGTTTCACAAAATTAAACCCATATGCACCTAGAATGTGCACTATCACACTGACAAGATTTAGCAAGCCACACAGGGTTTATATTCATTCTAATACAATCCATCTGGAGCCGAATCTCGGCTGATTCTTCACACTGAAGACTGATTAGGTATAAACGGACACAGGTAGATCTTGAGACTGCCACAAACACACTCATGTGGAGATCTCACCCACGATGCTTGAGCTGCATACGCCAGGACTTAGCTCTCATTAATACCAGAACCACAAGCTTCTGGAGGGATAAAAAGCCTAGGCAAGGATTTGCAAAGATGAAGGGATGTGATGAGTGAAACCTGTAGGATGGACAGATTTGCATAGCAGATGTTGCACTTCGCGGAGGTCTGAAAGCATCTTCAGGAGATCGTTTAATTGCAGTATCAACCCCACCCACAAACAAAGCAGCATTACCCAAACAACGGCTCTGGATTGGAGCGAAGGTTTAGATAACGAATACCACACAGCGGTAGGAGATGTGAAAAAGTCACACAGGCCGTTTATCTTCATCCACTTCTTTCAGAGGCCTGGTTCTGATGCACAGCCACATTTGTTCTGGTGGTTTACATCTCAGACACATAGCGAAAGTCTTGGAAATGTCTTGGATGTCACGGTGACTGCACATCCCAGGGGAGCCATTATAGGGGACAGATGAAGCACAGGGACGATGTTCCTGCTATGCACTCACCCTGTTGCGAGGCCTCAGCAGGAATTTTGCCAGCAGAAAGTGAACAAAGTGTCTGTGGTTAAGCAGGGAAGTCCAACATTCCCAGCTTCATAAAAGGGAGAGAAAGACAGAGAGGAGGCAAGAAACAAAAAGACAGGGTGAAAATCAGGAAGGAAAAAGACAGAGATTCCCTAGGGGCGGTGGTATCACTCAGTCTCAGAACTTTCTAAAAGTTTTCCAGAAATGAAACACTTCATTATAATCTTTGTGGTCAAGAAAATGTTACCAGAAAGAAAAATCAAAGCAGGTACAGTATGCTCCAAGCCATGTAACACAAAACAAGAACAGTAAGGGGTATACGTTTGGATAAGTTTGTAATATAACAATTGTAAGATAACAAACTTTGGTTTTGACTTTCACCTACTAGCATACAGTCTGCATATGTTTTATAGTCGCTCTGTTCGTGACCAATTACCAGACCTTCTGTCTGTTTCAAAAAGAAGTCAAGGTAGCACAGCACATAATGAATATGACAGTTGAACTCAACCGCAAACCAGACGCTGAGTGATATCCAGTGTCTGGACAGTGTGCCTTTGTTAGCAGAGGCCGAAGCTGTCTGTTCCTGCTTCTCTCACTGTCCCTCCACTCAATACTCACTTTTTACACTGGTTACATGCCACCAAAACAAAGTGCACTGTGGACAGATATGTGAGTGCTTAACTGTTCTTTAATATATCACGAATTAATGCTAAAAGCTGTTTGTCGACACTGACTCTGCACAAAGCGCGTTTAATACAAATAGTTTTCCTGGAGGTCAGGTTCCATTATAATGAACCAAGGTCAGCATTAAGCTAAAGCAAATCCCTGATTGACGCTCCCACTGGTAATATCTTTATGAATGCAATCCTGTTTTAACTAAAGGACCTGTTTTTCCAATCCGACTGTATTTCCAATCCTATTGTATTGCATGGAAGTAGTGATGGAAAAGCCAGATTGCAGAATTTAATGCAAGCAGAAAGCCAATAAGGTAACTTCAGGAACTTTTGGGTTTAGATCCCAGCATGTTTAGCCATTTAGATCCCAGGGTTTATCCGGTGAGCCCAACAATATATAAACGATGTGAAAAAGATGTAATAGTTTATAATAATGAAAGTTTTAATAGGTCTTTTGAGAATGTAGAAAAGATGTCTTACACAGTGTGGTCATGCACTAGACGTCAAAGTAAATAAAGCTCAAAAAGGATCTATATTTAGGTAGCAGATCAAGGTGGATCAGGATAAAGTCTTTTGAAGGGAAATTTTATTCTCAGGCTCAGCTAATTCTGTAATAGACTTCTTTGGTGACTAGATACACTGAAGTTGAAGAATAAATCACACTAGAAAAATTCATAAGCAAACAGACTTAGAATCTTTTCATTCATTCATTCATTCATTCATTCATTCATCTTCAGTAACCCCTGTTAGGGCCGCCAAGGGATCTGGAGTCTATCCTGGGATTGCTAGGTGCAAACTGGTAATACTCCCTGGACTGGATGCCAGACCTTCTTAGGGTAATATACACACACTCATTCACAGCTAGGGGCAATTAAAGTCACCAATCCACCTATCTGCATATTTTTGGGAGGGGGGAGGAACCCAGCGGAAACCCACACAAACCCAAATTCAGGATCTGGGGACCCTGAAGCTGTGAGGCAGCAACACTACACTCTCAGAAATAAAGGCACCAAACTGGACTTCTTTCTTGTTGCTGGTACCTCTTCAACGACAAACAAATGCATAGTTTAGTATCATCATTTCTTAGAGTCCACTACTATGACATCTTGACTAAGAGTCTGGTTTAAAAAAAAAACTCTGTGTGTTACAACTTTCTTACGAAAGCAACTAGAGATTACAAAAATTATTTAAATGCATGTAGAGCATGGCCTTGAATTAATTATGTAATCAAACTGTAAGTGTTTAAAGGCACCACACTCAGAACGGGATGTGCATCACACAAAGTGCGTGAGAAGAGGTTGCTTTTGAAGTGGCCTTCAGTATATATATATATATATATATATATATATATATATATATATATATATATATATATATATATATATAAGATTTCGATTACAGGAAATGATCTCATTAAAAAAATGAATTATTCATATCCGATTTTTGACTGCTCCATTCAAAACTGATGTGTAGCGTCTACCCGGTTCCTGCAGTCTAAATGTTATTATATGACATAAACACAATGACAGGCTTGAGAATGAGGGCAGGAATTAAAAGAAAAGGTTAAAACCCCACTCAAAAGAGAGTGTACACTTTTCAATAAATGGAAAAATTCTTGGCACATCCTTGGTCATTTGAACAATAACAAATCCACAGAGCAGGCACATGTACGCTCGATCATTAGGCCCTCACTAAGAGTGCTCATACTGAACACATCTGGAGTCTCTCCTGTCTTGGCTGGACCATGCGAGAGTGAGAGTGGAATGTGTGTATTTTATTGGTTTCTCATAGGGAGTAATTAAAACCCAGAGATACGGACCTCCGTTTGCGTATTTGCTTTGCGTAAAACTTAACCTCAAAAAATTGACTTGGCTTTAACCTGAGAGACGGGAATGCTGATTGTGTCTACATCTCCCCTTAAACCACAGCACTGCTGAATTCTTGATTCGGGTTCGTTAAAAGGTGTTGATTAATTTTCTACAACAGCAGCTCTGACAGTAGTGCCGGCTGTAAAC
This sequence comes from Pangasius sanitwongsei, assembly GCA_037576675.1. NCBI lineage: Eukaryota > Metazoa > Chordata > Actinopteri > Siluriformes > Pangasiidae > Pangasius > Pangasius sanitwongsei. The sequence goes on along the minus strand of CM075005.1, from coordinate 6,043,091 downwards.
GTGTTGTTTATAAGAAAAAGAAAACTCGTTGATATAGTGAAGTTTTCTGTAAGGAGAGGTTTATTTAACATTTATGGAAACAGTTTCCAGTTTCAGCATTTTGTAACAGCCCCGTACGTTTTCCTCATGCTTCCACTTCCACGTGCACGGGAAAGTCTTCAGTGTGAACAGGACAGCCTAGTTCACACTTTCTGGTTTCTCTGTAAAATGACAAGCTGCATTTTTTTGGTCTTCTTTCAAGATAAAACTTCTGGAGTGAGGAAAACAGAGGCTGGTGAGGGAACAACTGCTTATTGTTGCTATTATGCAGCTGGATGACAGGAATGAAGTCATCTCAGGGACGTTCAGCAACATTAAATGTAAATATATAAGACTATAAATGGTTGAAAAGCATGAAGTGTCATTCATTAATAAATTCAAAATTGCAGTTCTTGACAAACCCCTGTGATATAAGAGGAATAAAACACTATGTATAACAGTACATACTGTCATGTTTTATTCCTTATTGTCACTCTGGTATAGATTTCTCACCAATAGAACTGGTGAATAGATTCAGTTTGGCCCTGGAGCTTGAGTGAAAGTATTCAGCTGTGGGATAATAAGTGGGAAAGTGGCAATAAAACCAAAGATCCTCTTTTAGCCCAGAGAGCTCACTTGGTTAAAACCTGGATTACCTGAGCTCCAGGGTGGCTTTACAAGCAAAGCATGAAGAGGATCCTAATGTAATTCTCATGGCAAGAAAATATTTATGAGGAACCTGGAGAAGATAGCATCGCAGAAAATAATCCAGTCTACCATTCAAAATCTTTAAAAATCAAGACGTCATTGATGTGTAGGGCATATATGTTTGGTTTTAATAAAGATTTGAGGTCAAATTTACATTTTTTTGGCCGTATTATGTCTATACAAGTACATTAGGTCCTTTGAGTTTGCATTAGGCACTATACAAACAATTTTGCCCTCATTGTTTAAAAAAAAAAAAGGCTTTATTTGACTGGGGCTCTTATTCAAACTGTTATTGCTCATGTGTTAATTAACCCTAACTGTTCATTCAGCTGAAATAAACAATGTGCAATCAAAATACACAGAAGGCTAAACATAAAGCATTCACTATAAAAACCCCATTCATTCAGTAAATTCAGACAAGGAAGAGTTAACCATGATTTAACAGAGCTAAATGAATCATACTTGTTTTAAATCCCTAATTGCTTCCGTTTTCCCCTGGAGTTTATAAATGAACAAATCCTCCTCATTCACCTCTCAGGTGTTCTCCGTCTGTTTATTTTTATTTAGTGATTTCAGGATGAAAGGATGGAGAGGGGAGAAGGAGGGGGAAGAAAAAAAGCACCCTGCTTCTATTTCACCTGATTCATTTACACATCCGGCCTCATTCACCAAGCTGAAAGAGGGAAGTACAATGCCTGCAAAGTGCATTGTTGATGAAAACCATAAAAGAGGCATTTAATTGGGCTATTTATCCTGCGCTTAGCTCCTGTGCTGTGCCCTCTCTTGTTTGGGGAGCGTGTTTCTTACACACACACGCACACACACACACATGCACTCACAAACAAGCTTCTCTTGTTGCACTGGTTGTCTCCTGTGCAGTGTACGGGCTCAAATAATTACCTCAATTCACCATCAAAGCCAGAACAATGTCCAAGACAAATACAATCAAGGCATCGAATAGCGCTGTGTCTGATGATGTATGGGAATTCGAGATCGCTAACCAGGTGCCAGCCAGGTGCTCTGCCAAGAACCAGGGTTAAAAACTATACCAGTAAATATTACTATGAATTACAAAGTGCTAGGGGCCAAATGGAGATACTATAGCCATACTATGTGTATATGCTTGCGAACAGATACCCAAAGACAGAACGTCAGCATATGGCATCAGGGTTTCTACATTTTAACTCTAAGTGGAAATTGTTGATGGAGGATATATTCATGAACTGTTTGGATAATTTTGGATGTGAGAACAAAGTTGTACTTTTATTCTGAATGTCAAATTGTATATTGTTCAGATGACATGAATTTGTCTTTTGAATTTGTACTGCATTATCACAACTGTCAAAAAACATGTACAATTCGTACAGAATCTAAATGTAGGGTATGTAACTTAAAATGAGCTGAAATTAATAACCCAAATGAGTCACTTTTCAGTGTTTATGTTTTGTGCTTTACCCTCTTTCGCTATTTCTAATGTTTGACCTAAGAAGCCAGTTTGAACCAAAATTCACCATTTTAATTTCTAATTGAATGCCAGTTAATGGGATACTCAATCATTTCCCAATGTAATCTGTATCTGCAATGTTTTACAACACGGTTCCCAATATTGAAACCCCTTTATAATATGCACTGAGTCAAGGCAGGATGCAAGTGCTTTATTTGAGCAAATCCTATATTTTATAGAATCATAATCATAAACAGTGTCTATGGTGGGGGTCAAAACACAGGCAGACAACATAAAACAAAGACAATCCATTATCACAATCAGAAAAGCAAGCAAGTGTCAAAACCAGAAAACACAGAACTAGAAAATAAGGCATGGAGTTTAAACACTAGAAATGCACAACAAGCCTTTGTAAAGACACAGTGACACAACAAGGTATAAATAGACTAATCAAGAACTAAACACAGAACAGGTGAACACAATAGGACAACAAGTCATTGACAGAACATGGGCAGAGACAGTATCAAAACAGAAACAAAAACAAAAGCACATGGCGTGTCAGCACATGCCACTGTAAACAAAAGCACATGACGTGAAAGCAGCACTTGTCCTGCTGGTACACAGGAGGAATTTATGAGAAAAAAAATCCCTTTATGAAATCCAGCAATTAACGTTTATGCAATGCAAACATTTTTTTGAAATGACTTTATAAACTCTTCACTTAACTATATTTGGTAATATATGTATATGGTATATGGTATATATTGGTAAGTTTGTATATTTCAGGGATTGGACTACTTTCTCAGAGGGTAGAATATGTATTTATCCATAACTAGTGTACAACACTGTACAAAATGTCTTAGGCACCCTGCATTTTAATATAAATTTTGTCTTGCCAGTTTTATGCCTGCTGCATTAATGTCACTAGAAAAGAAAAAAAAAAGATTTTTTTTTCAAAAAAGAAAATAAAATTCAATGTTAAAGAGAAATCTTTGTATTTTGGTAAGTAATGGACCATATTAAGTAATAGACCGCATTTCTGTCTGGGATTTTACCTGCAGAGACAGAAGTGTAGCAGATTCTTCAAGAAGCCAGGAACATAACCTTCCAGTCAATTTCCTTAGAATACTGCATGAAAGTGTATGTAAGTGAATTTATCTAGTTTTAAACACAAAGGCAAGTTATGATTTGATTTAGTTTCTTGCTGGCTGCCAAAACTATACTCAATATAAAGTACATAAGCATTATTTTTATACTTAGTAACTATGTGGCATGGTGGTACAGCTGGGTGTTGCTCTGGGGTTGTATAAATAGGTTGGGTAAAATGAAATAAGAAGAGCATGGGTAAAATTCCCTCATGCTTTTCTCATGCTAAAACATTTACTGACAGACTGTAATGGTTGTAGTTTTAAATTTGCATTATATAGTCACATATTTTAAAGGTTTATTAAGACAATAAATGTGCCTCGAAAAGCTTCCAATGTGAGTGAGTTTCGAGTTTCTCAGAACAGGAAAATGTGTCACAGTTAGTGTATGTGGTAATTGCACATATATTACAGACACTATAAATAGAGATTAGGTTTAAAAATGTACAAATATTCCTTTAAATCAAAGGCAACCCAGTGGCCTACTTTGCTTCGGCTAGGATAGCATGCTATGTAAAAAACAAACAAACAAAAAACTTGTAAAAGGGGACACTCTTATTTTGCATCAGAAGTTTCTCCTTTGAAGCCCCAGTTCACACAAAATACAGTGTGAACCCCGGCATATGGAGGACAGCACTGGAATCTCCGTTTTTCCCTTCATTTCCACACAAGTTCGCAATAGCAAAGGGCTTGTAAACTCCCCAGGCAGATTAAGAGGCAACATTTACTTGCAAAAATGAAGCCCAATAAAAACTTTTAAAGCAAGGCTTTGGGTTTCGGTGCCGACAGACTCATTATACCCACTTAATAGGTAACAATATAACCAAAGAACGCCTTACTGAATATTTTCTTTGGCTTCCGCACTATATAAACACCCTGTCTGCCAATAGCACACTTACTAACCGGCTGATTGTGCATTAGTGTTTATGCGTTCACCACAGCATGATATGGTCAGCCATGTTTCTAAGCCTGTGTGTGTCTGGGTGTTTATGTTGAAACTCTCCTCGAGGGTGGTCCACAATCGCTGGCCGAGAGCAAATAAACTATGAGATTAGTGTGTGTTGCTTCTCCGCAGGCCCTGCAGATAGCATTGCTGTTTCCCATTTCCGGGATAACAAGATAAAAGGTGCGTTTGCTTACCCTGACGTAGGAGTCTCAGCCATGCAAGTTGCCACATTTGAATATGTCAATATGTCAGTGTACAACATTCCCATTCATCTTTCAAAATGGCTTATTGTGTCAGTGGCACATTTATCTTGACACGTGTGTCTCAGAGTGCTGACAGCTTTCACTAAGTGCGGTGTGTGCATAAGAGATCAGCTGGTATTTATATTCCTACATTTTTTAGCTACTGCATTATAATGTAAGTATAGCAGTACCTTATGTATGGCGTGAGTTGACACTCTTACTTAAAGTCTTTACATTTACATTTATTCATATTTATCCAACATGGACTGGTAACAGGCCAAGGGTCATTTAGTAGCAAGCTGCAAGAGAGGGCATTAAGCTTCTTGTGAGGTTTCATTCATTCCTCATTAACCATTTTATTCTGGTCAGGGTTATGGTGGATCCAGAGCCTATACCAGGAATATTGAGAATGAGGCAGGATTTACACCCTGAATGGGACATCAGTCTATCGCAGGGCACCATGCATACATTTGTAGCCATTCCAACCACTAACTTTTTTGGGAGGTGGGAGGAACCTTGAGAACATGGAGGAAACTGGGCACAGACAGTAACCTGAGCTCAAGTTTGAACCGGAGCCCACCACTGTGTGGCCACCAGTGTGTTGATATCTTCAAATACCTGCTTCCTTTGCACTTGCTATGCCTTTTTCACACACTGACTGTGTGCATCATACACTAATTGAAAGATTACATCTAAAAATATAATGGTTTTTTGTCTTGTTCCTCTGCAAGGTTCTATGTAGAACCCTGCAGCAGAGATTTCCCTCTTACATAAGAGTCCAATTAGAAGCCCTATAGGAACCCAGAACCATTCACCATGAAACCAAGAAATCCTGTGGTCATCTTAGTGCTTTAATGCACCACAATATCATGAAATCATATAGATGGTATATATCTTTATGTATAAACTATCTATCATATAGATAGTTAATCACTACCCATCATCCTCCCTCATGATGCTCTCAATGCCACCCACACACTTGTCCGTCAGAAATGCTGTAGGCTATGGTTTGATCAATTGTTATTTAGGAAGGTAGGAACTTCTGATTTAGTTGATACTTTTGGTCAAAAATGATTTTACAACTGATTGAATCCAATCCTCTGAGCTGAACAGTTCCACAGTGGTTCCACAGCAGTAAATTTGAAGTCGGGACCTCGAGGCACTAAAACTAGGGCAATGGTAGCTCAGTGGTTACAACATTGGACTACTGATTGATGAGTTCAACCCCCAACACTGCCAATCTGCCACTGTTGGGCTCCTTAACCCTCAACTGCTCAGATATATAAATGAGATAAATGTAGGTCACCCTTGATAAGGGCGTATGCCAAATGCCGTAAATGTAAAACTTCAATACAACGGTCAGAGAAGCTTAATCACGGAAATGCGGTGGTCCTTTGCAGTTTGATAGCATAAACATAACACATTAGAATTGCTTAAAAAGCCCAAGTATAACTACTGCTGAATATTAATGATGCATCAGAATTAATTAATGCACACTCAGATGATGTGCTCAAACCTGCAAGTGAAACACTGCCTGTGCCATTGAAGCAGAAGATGTCAAAAACAATCCATGAGGTGATGCATAAAAAGACAAGATGCTTCCCTCCAGCAATGATAATGTAAGATTCTGTGACCAAGACTTGGCTAATCTAGCACACAATCACCTAGTCTTGCTTCTGGAGTTTTACCACCATGCCAACTTTCAGGCCTAACATACACCCGATCCAGTTAATCAAAGCCATTAAGACTGTCAAAAGTGACAGAAGTAAAGATTGCAACTCAACTCTACAGGGTAGGACATCCCCAGAAGCAAACAGGGTTGGACAAGCAGGAAGATGCGCCAAGAAATCCCACCCTGTTCCAGGCTGGAACCTCACACAAACCTAGCACCCATCCACAAAAGGGCCCTTGTATCAAGCATCCAGGTAGGTGGCATTGTGCTGGAACACTGGCACCATGTGATGCCGCACAGAAGGTGAACAACTACACCCTTAAGGACCAAATCGGGAGGGGAAAAGGGTAACTGTCAGTTCCTCCAACCCTCGGGCGCGAGTAGAATCTGGCGTCTTGGGTCCCAGGCTTGTCACAAACCAGATGTGACTCTTTGATGTGAGCAGGCCTAGCTGCTGCATTTGATGTATGATACCCTTATATCTGTGTGATCCCTTTATATCAGGCCCCTGTCTCTCTCACTGGAGTCTCATCTCTGTCTGATATGCAACACCTACGAAAGTGGCAGATTAAAGACAAGGGCTGTACTTGTTGGGGATTATGACAATTTGGGAGGTCGGTCTCAAGTGTCGCTTGTTTTTTTGTAGATGCAATGGGGCAAATCCTTACAAGACCAAGAGAGGCTCACGGCTAGCCATGATTTCTCAAGTCAGGATTGTAATAGCTGTATCTGGCAAAGAAGAGGACGAAAAAACACTGCATGGAATAGCTGAGCAACCACTGAACCACGGTGTCGCAATATCCCAGCCTATGCTGTACCTCTTTGGAATACCAAAGTCGCCAAGGCAGTATGGGCTTCATTTACGACCGAGAAAGGATGACCGGTCACTCTGTCTTCTTTCAAAGCTTTGACTCTGCTCTTCGTATAATCTGATGGACACTGCTGTATTGTCTTTTTACAGACAAGAGCTGCATTTTAATGGAAGGCTTTGAATAAAATTGAAACCAGATGGGGGAATAGGAGTTAAAAGCAGATCAAGCAGGTCATGCACTTTCAAACTCAACCCATCACAGAGGAAGATGAGGTCATTCAATATACTAAACAGGGTTTATGGTCCATGTCGTGGCTGCACAATGGAGACATGCTGACAATTCTTATTCAACATGGATAACACCTACATGACATGACATTTTTAAAATGGAGGGCATCTCACTTCCTTTATACAGAATTGGCCTTTTTGCCCCATAAGGGCATACACATGTCAAAATTCCAAGTCTCAAGTGAATCAGCAGACAGGTGTAAGAAGCAATAACACAAACTCTGGATAAACATGTGGTTGGGGAAAAAGGAGACATCATCCTCAATTCTTCTCTTCCATTGCCACTCTTATTGTTCTGGAGTTAGAGGAAGAGGTTTAAAGAGGAATCCACTTCAAATTGTGATAATTTGTCAGCAATCTTATACTTAACAAGAATAGATCTGACTGACAGTTACAGATGAGCATGTGGCTCAGTGGTTAAGGCCCTGGTTTACTGTTCAGAAGGCTATGAGTTCAGAACCCAGGACCACCAAGATACCACTGTTTTAAGCTTACAACCTTCATCTACTCAGCTCAACTGTAAGTTGCTCTCTGGATTAAAAAATAAATAAATAAAAGCAGATAAATTCAGTAAATCTAAACTTTCAACTAGGGTGTCATACAAGTTAGACCTGCCCATATTTCCATAAGTTAGGTTAATGAGAATGTAAGCTAAGGGTGATGAGGGTAATTGTTAAGTTAATTTGAATAAGAAGCACTGTACTGATCAGGCACTGAGTTTGTAAAAGTTCTTCTAATATCTCAGTGAACAACAAAATTTCATTCCAAAAGACCCAGTCCATTGGAATATGACCTTTCTGAAGTAATAAATTAAACCAAACAAAAATAATCTGTATTACTAGGGAAACAGCTCCAAGGCCCATACAGCATCAGAAAGATATCGCTGTTATCTTCAAACCGACTATTTGCACGGCCATTAAATCCTCACTATCATTTTTTAAACATCTGACAATCCATATCAGAACAGGAAATATCAACACTACCATGTCCAATTCACCTAATGGTTTTTATTTACAGAGCGGAGATGAGGACAGAATGAGATGATCGAACTTGACACGAGAAGAGTGGAATAGAACAAAACAGATCATACAAATAAATCGGAACGCATTTCAGGGTCAACAAAGATGTGACTATTAACCAGGCAAATGTAAGACTTCTAAACTTACCTCACATCAGAAATGATTAAACATGACAAGCTCTAGGTGGATTTTCTTTATTGTGAATTGCTTCAGCATAAGCTTTTTCCGCTTCATTTCAAGACTCCCTGTAAATGCAGTCACTTAAAATTTGCTGCCTTATTTAAATGTCTAGAGATACAGAAGACTTGATCAGAGACAGGCACCAGTACCAAATCTAATGTCCCCTGAATGTTTTTCAACCAAGATTCAAGGTGTTAATCCATAAAGAAGAGAAAAACAAGTCCTAGGTTTAGTACTAGATAATACAACTTTCTAAGCATTTCTTTATTTTCCTGCTGTGTTTTTGGAAGTGATTCCAGGGCAAACGTTTGATTGCAGTTTAGGACAAAAAGATCTGATTGAGGAAAGGGGGGAAAAAACAAGATACATTGCTGCTGGGTTTGGACATTACATCACAGAGTGATATTCAAAAGAAAGGCAAGTCGTGAAAGGGCAGGGATCTCAATGCCTTTCACTTTCACAAGGGTCCCGACTGCATCTGGGAACCATCTGCTTCAAAATATGTGTGTGTGTATGTGTGTGTGTGTGTGTGTGTAGATGTGCGGCAATGTCATCCCTGTCCAATATAAAGTGCCAGAGCCGTGCTTCGACAGCTGATGAACACAAGATTGGAAAGAGGGGGAAAAAAAAAAAAAAAAAAAAAAAAGTGTCACATGGGTGAAGTGGTTTCACAGTGGTGCACACGTTAGCAGTCACTCAAACCGAATAGGAGCACATTTACAATAATAAATCACTGTTTGAATGAGGAGGAAAATAAATAAATAAATAAATAAATAAATAAATCACTTGATAATTATATCCTTTTTGGCTTGGGTGTCTTGGCAGGAATAAAATTAGGTCTGCTCAGAGAATAACAATTATTACATCTGACTTGGTCAGTTTGCTTGGAATGGTTTATTGGAGATGATGCAGTAATAAAAGACAATGCTGAAAAAGTAAGAAAGGTTAACTCAGCAGATTAGAAACTAATAACTAATCCACATAGATACTGGATTGACTAATTAAAAAAAGGCAAAAGTTCCAACTACAGGCTAAAACAATAACAAACATCTATAGAAATCACCCATCTCATTCAGGTTAAACAACTGTGTCTGTGTGTATGTGTGTGCACTAATATGCTATGGACAAGCTAAACTATAGTTAGACCCACCATGGATTAAATCAGTATTGGTAAAGATATTTCAATCAGATCAACCTTACATCATTAAAGACATTATCCCATAGCTTGGCCATCTTGACTGTCCATTTTAGACAACACAGAAAAAAAAAAACCATATGTGTTTCCAATATCTAAATTTGATATAAATATATCAGAGATACACTATATGGCCAAAAGCGTGTGGACACCTGACCATCACACCCATATGCGGTTCTTCCTTAAACTGTTGCTACAAAAGTTGGAAGCACACAATTGTATAGTATTTGTATGCTGTAGCATTAAGATTTCCCTTCACTGGAACCAAGAGACCCAAACATGTTCCAGCATGACGATGCCCCTGTGCACAAAGCGAGCTCCATGAAGACATGGTTTGTGAAGGTTGGAGTGGAAGAACTCTAATGTCCTGCACAGAGCCCTGACCTCAACCCCACTGAACACCTTTGGTATGAACTGGAACACTGACTGCACCCCAGACCTCCTCATCTGCCCTCACTAATGCTCTTGAATGAGCACAAATCCCCACCGCCACATTCCAAAATCTAGTGGAACGCCTTCCCAGAGGAGTGGACATTATTATAAAAGCAAAGGGGGACTGACTCTGGAATGGGATGTTCAAAAAGCACATATGGGTGAAATGGTCAGGTGTCCACAAACTGGACTTGGCTGTATAGTGTTTAACACTAAAGAACATACAGTTAGGTTGCAAATGACCAAACCACATCTGTACTCTGATGAGGTCATATGAGAAATAACCTAAAGAAAGTAATCTTGGCAGTGGACGTTTTTCAGGAAACCGTTTTGACCTAATCTGTTTAACTACCTCAGATTAGGGATGCATCGTTACCGATACTGGTATCAGGTGTCTATTCTCATTTACTTGTAAAATGCTCCGATACCAACATATGATACTAGGTGACGTAATTCTAGTGTATGTTGTAACGCTAATGAACAGACGACAGGAAGTATTTCACGATTAATTACGGCAATCAAAGCAAAGCAGACTGCAAACTGTGCTCTGTGAATATAGCAAGAGGAAGAACTATAGCTATAGATGCTTCCAACAATACAATTAAAAATGGGTCCAAAGTGCCGTGAATTGCACGCACAGAGAGGTATTTGCGAGTGTGGAGTGTGGAGTACAAGCATGTAGAAAAACGTTTGCACGCGAGAGCACATCATTTATGTGAACACTGAGATATGATTGCACGCCAGGGTCTACACTTTGGTAGCGATGCATCCCTGCCTCAGATAAAAGATATTATATTAAGGCAAAATGGCTGATTATTCTAAGACATAACATATCGTGCATATGTTTACATCTGGACAGGCTCAGACAGGGGAAATCTACGATTCAAGTTTAAATAGCGAGTTATGTGTTTTGTTACAGTAATACCAAAATTGTTTCGAAAATTAGGACTCGTATCATTTGGAACACTTCGATGTTCAATCCTTTAACTATATAACAACCTATTAGTGAACTGTTTTTTTTTTCCTTTGACCAAGGTCTTCACATGAAACCATTTAAAAATGCTTTTAAAATACAACAATTTTCCTTGTGGATTAAATAAGTTAGGCATAAAAAGACATATCCATCTAAGAACAGTAAAAAAAAAATTAAAAAAAAAAACCCAGAAACAACAACAACAAAAAAAAGAGACAGTAACTTAAAGAACCAGAGATGTGTGTCGTAAGCAACAAGATAATATTCGTTACACCACTTCCATATGCAAAGCTGGACAGGTTTGAATGGCCCCCGTGTTTGACCATGTTTCCCCCCCCTACTTGCAACTTCTTTTCCTTCCTTTTGACTGTAACAGAACCACCGTCAGCCCTCCTCTCTCCACCCAGGTGGTGACTTACACCTTCTCCAGGGATTTATAGTACTCCTTGAGCACAGTCCAGGCTTTCGGGGCCATGAAGCCGTCCGGCGGGTTCTCGCCCTCTCGTGCCATCTTTCTCATGCGCGTGCCTGAAATGAAGTCGTAGTCCTGGTGGCTGTAGGAAACAAGAGCGGAAGGGTAGATTAGAAACAGAGAGGAGAAGCGAAAGACCATAGCTACGGTAATGAAGACTGAACAAAGCAAAGAATGCTTTTACATTAAGGCTCCCTTAAAGCATGCTGTTAAAATAAATAAATCAATCAACGATGGGGTGGAACGATGCGGCTCAACATGAAGAGTTACTATTACCTCCCCAATGTTGATTTTCATATAACAGCATGTCCCACATATATTTTTGTTTATTAAGAACATTGTTAAATAACGTTTTATAGTCATATTTTTTATTCCATTTATATTTATGTCCATAAAATAAGTTAGCTTGTGTTATCTGTTGCATTCTAGCCTCTGTTATCAGCTGCCTCTTCAGCCTCTCAATTTTTCTTTCTTGAAGTGTGTACTTCACGGTTCACGATTATACATTTTTTGTTGTGGATCCTAAGCCACAAAAATAAACAAAAAAGTAAATTACAGCATGTTCTTAAATGGTGATAACATACTAAACCTTCCAGGTGTAAATCTTAAAAGCTGCTTCAGCAGCAAGTTCTGAATTATACCAACAGAAATGTTCATTAATGTGTTGTTCGCATATATCAGTGACAATGACAATATCAGTTCATTATCACTGAACTGTATCATCGGTATCATTGGTTAATTCAGATACTGAATATGTGGCTTACTTGGTTTATTACACAACAATACAATACAAAAATTTGTTAAATGTTACTTATGGTGTATTAATACTGAAGTTCATGGTTGTACTAATGCATTGCACATTAATTTAAAGCACTACCCTATCCTCTTGGTATACTGAATTTTGCACTATATAATATCTCAAACATCAGGGAGTAATAAATATTATAGTTAGCGATGCACTAATCAAACTTTTTTACCTGAAGGTGTTGGTTGATACTTATTACTAATATAGCACTCACATCCACTTAGTAATCAAACTGCCTATTTCCAAAATTCAGCTGCAAAAATATGTGAAACATCAGGTCACAGAGTCACAGTTGGTGTCCTGTACTACATCTGTGCCATGGCAGTGAGCCAGAGTCAAATCTGATTTGATCCTGATTCAGACTACTATCACATATACATACATTTTATATATATATTTATATATTTA
>CM075005.1:6003727-6019391 GCA_037576675.1 Pangasius sanitwongsei | reverse complement strand
CATTGTGGTGGTGTATAGAGCCAAAAATGTTAGAATTGTGTCGATGTCCCAATATTTATGGACCTGACTGTATTCTATTATTATTGTAATAGTAATAGTTATGGCCATTCTCCTCTGACCTCTCATCATGAAAGAGTTTTCACCTGCAGTTTTTTTTTTTTTTTTGCACCATTCTGTGTAAACTCCAGAGACTGTTGTGGGTGAAAATCCCAGAAAATGACCAGGAAATACTCAAACCAGCCCATCTGGCACCGACAGCCACACCACGGAAAAGTCACCGAGATCACATTTCTTCCCCACTCTGAGGTTTGATGTGAACATTAACTGCAGCTTGTGACATGCATCTGTATAATTTTATACACTGCACTGCTGTGCTGATTGACTGATTGCATAATTGCATGAATGAGCAAGGTTGCAGGTATCACCATTACAGTGGCCTGGGTCTGTATAGCCAAAATGTATTTTTTACAAACACACTACAGTGTACTGTATCATCTGTACAACAATTCACCAATTATTTCTGTATCTGTGTATTGGTTTATCCATGTCTTGCACATTGCTGCTGTTGTGTAATTTTCATTAGCTGATAAGGTCCAATTACTCTACCCAACGCTAGAGTGTACGCCAGATTGACCCGTTGTTATTGGATATGTGCTGTCTGTGAACACGTGATCTGAAGTGCTGCGGCTGATGCCGTGTGAACCTTCCTGACCTTGATATAGGGGTGGTCCTTGCAGGTGGTGCCCCACTGGCGGGCACAGCGCTCCTCCTTGCGGTGCTCGTAGAACTCGGGGTTGCGCAGGATGGCCACGCGCCGCCCGCTGTAGACCAGCGCCACCGCAGTGCAGCCGTCTAGACGCTCCTTGTCTGCGCCCGAGACGGGCAGGACCACCGGCACGGACAAGTTAATAACTCCTCCTGTGGAAAGAGGGTAAAGGTCAAGCACTCGCCTCATACATCAGCAGCACACAGCAAGCTCCAGTGCTGCGAAAAAGTCCCAAGAGGCAAAGGCAGGTATGGTTATGGATATATGGGGAGACATGGAGGACTTTTTTTTTTTTTTTTTTTTTTATATATAAATGGCCCTCAGGACCGTCAGGCGAGCTGCCCTCTACCTTACTGCTTCACAAAGTAGCTAAAGCAGCTGGTTCATATAAGACAAAAGCCTCTAAGCATCCAGGGACTGGTCAAGCACCACGCACCACACACACACACACACACACACACACACACACACACACACACACACACACACACCTCTTCACTCATCTTGGCTTTTCCAAAAGTCAAGGAGCAGACTGAAATCATAAATACCACGCAAAGGACAATCAATCATATAAAGCTGGAGGTTTCATAAAGCAGGAAAAGCAATCGATGAATAAATGGAAAAATAAAGATGTCAGTCGTTGATAAAGTGCTGAAAAAGTAGAAGAAAAGGCCCAAGTTTATCTTGAGCTATTGTGCAACAATGATAAGAAATTACAGTGCCTGGGTTCATACAGAATTCACCAGAGTAATATGTAGGGATGGGCCATACGAGAATACGGGTATCACCATAAATAATTACAAAACACTTTTCTAAGACTATCATGAATATTGTTAGTATTGTCAGTGACTAAACGGCACTGTTATTCAAGTAAGAAGCACTCAATAGGAAGTTAAACCTTTCTTCTTGTTTGTTATTGTATTGTATTGTATTGTATATTACGGTATGTGCTTTAGATTTAACTTCAGCAAAACGAAACATTGTAATACATAACGTGTGTGGTCAAAACACCAGTAACAATCGTGATATGATAGCTTCGCCATATTGCCCACTCAAATATATGGATGACCCAAAAAAAAAAAAAAAAAAAAAAAGATATTACAATCCTAAAAGAAATTTATATCCAAAGGTAACTGTGTGTCTGTATTAGTGGTGCATGCTGGAACACTTTGCAACCCGATGCACAGCAAAAGGGTCAACGTTTTTGGAGCAATAAAATTAAATTGACTCTTTTTTGGAAACTCAAACTCAATGTGGGGAATTGTTGTAATTACACAGCTTTATAAATGAAAGAAGCAGATTACTGCTAAAAGCCCTCAGCATATCTGCTGTTTCCATAATGAAAAAAAAAAAAAAAAAAAAAAGCACACAATGTTCCTTTCTATTTCGGCTCGAATAAGTTTCAAAAACACTCACAAAGCTCCGGATGCAACAGATCAGTGTGACTCAGGCCTGAAGGGAAAGAATGTGAGACTTGAGTTTCCAGTCCTAATTCACTTTTATACTGCGTTTAATGCAATTTGCTTCGAGTTGCTCACTTCCCTCAGCTCTGACCACTCCACATAACTACTGAGTGAAGATGATTCTGTGTGTGTGTGTGTGTGTGTGTGTGTATATTGCTTATCAACAGCGCCCTCTAGTGCTGCGCTTTAGTCACAGTGCACTTGTGCAAAAGGGTCTGACAAAGTATGCTTGGTCTGAAATTGGAGCAAAATATTGTAGGTTCAGTTTACTGGAGGACAGAAATTGTTATTATAGAGAGTTATGCAAGAAATCGCACAAGCAAGGGTGCGGTTATAGTGAATATTGGCATGGCTGTGATTCAGCATAAGCACCATACAGCTACAAGTGTGATACTGCTTTTATACAAAAGTTCTATAAACAAGAAATTAATATCAACTACGTCACATTTCCGACACAATATGGCCAAACGTTCGGTTTATTTTTGCTCTGCTAGTGGAAATAGATCCCGAAGAAGCTACAGCTATTGGCATCCCTTCTTCCTTTTCATCTTCAACTGACGAGCTTTCATATTTTAAGCCAAAAGTTATATTCCTGAAAAGTATCATTTGCCATGTCTGCTGATGATGTCGCTAACACTCCTGTAGTAACCGTTTCGAACTAGGAAGAGGAATTTTACGTGGTGAACACAGACGAGCGGAGTGATACACACAGTGAAACGTCCCAGGGCGGTTATAGGAAATATAGGCGCTCTTAGAACGCCGCTCATCCAATCGGATTAGTGAACAGGAACTAACTGTTGTATAAACAGGATTATACCACAGTGCTCTTGCGTTCTCAAATCTGATTGGTCAAAACGTGCCGAGACAGAGAACATTGTGCTTTGCGATTTCTCAGTAACATGAGTTTTTTTTTTTTTAAAGTTACGCAGTAACGTGCGTTTTTTTCTTATTAGCTGTAAGAGAGAAAAAGACAGGCTGGTGAGGGATCGAATGATTATAGCTTCTATAACGCAAGTGATATCAAGCACTTCTGTCTGATTAAATTAGTATTAAATGTAACTATAAACAGTTAAAAGCATGACATGTTCATTAATAAACACAAAATTGTAATTGTTGACAAATTGCTGTGGTACAAAAGGAATACAGCACGGTTATTGAAAAATAATCAACTTTGACATCACAAAAGTAATTCCACTTCATATTAGGCCGCATCTCACCGCCATGCCATTGATTATTTTCCTGTAACAGCACGTCCCATTGTTTTACTCCTTCCTTACTGCAGACGCTCACAGCCTACTACGGCCTGAACCAAAATCAGATGTGGGTAAAGAGAAGTTCAAACGAAAGGCTTACCGTCGAGCAGGCAGTCAAAATGCAGGCACTGGAGGTACTCCCTCTCTCTCATGAAGCCGTTGAGCGGAGTGGCCCAGCCCTCAGCCAGCACCTGAACCCACTGCATGTCCACCTAAGAGCAGGAGAGCGTCAACTCTACAGCTCAGACACCACATTTAAAACATCTCTCAAGAAATCCGGACAAATTTCCCCGACTGATATAACCTCAAACGTGAGGCATGATTCATGTCTGATGTTTGCTTCTCTCACTGGAAAGGAGCTTCACTGTAGCTACGAGTCAAATGTAACTAGCAAGTAATGAAAGTCAGCCAAAATTTTAAATATTTGTCCCGAAACAAATCCGGTTTAGAAGTAATAGCTCATCAAGCTAACAGATGTTGTCTAGGATACATAATTCAGCATCTATAAACATGAACAAAGCTTGACTGTGTATCTAAATGCTGTGGACAGCATAACATTATGTGGACAGCTAACTCGGACAACCAGAATAACTTTTTTTCTTAGCGCGATTTGGTATTATCCCTCCCCCTAAGCTCCGCCTCTAAAAATCTGAAGAGGAACAGAGCTGGAAGTTAAGCGAATGTTAATATACAGTAGTTCCACTTCAAACTTTCCCAAGAGATTTCCCCTATTTTGCAAATTTGTTTAAAAATATGATTACATAGCTTAATGTGTGTTTTTTTTTTTTTTTTAAAGTTCTTAACTACATTAGACTCATATTTAGACAAGCAGACATGAGACACCACATTTGATTTTTCACCAAACTAACCATTTAAGATCAGCAAGCATGAAAAGCTGCAACATGGTCACCCACAAGCACAATAATATCAGAACATCAAATGGCATAAAGTTATTCAGTAGATCAGATGTTGTCCACTGGTGACTCAGCAAAGTATTGCAGCGGATCAAACGGAGTACTCAACTAATAAAAATAAGAAATACTGTAGCAGAGCCAATGAACGTATGATAATATGAGAAACACTGGCTGCACTTCAGCGTTTCCAGGTTTTCAAGCATGAGTTGTGGCAGCTTCTGTAGCAGATCCTCTGTTGTGGCTTATCTAATCACATGCACAAACCGACAATGTACACTGAATGTTTAAAGACAATTGGCTCGAAACAGACGCCTCATCTGGTCAGAGTCGAAAGTGGTGGCGTGAGGTGAAGCAAAACGTAACCACTTCAAAATGACGGGTCTTATTCATAGGCATGAACTAACAGTTTAGCATTAAAAGGCAATTGTGGTCACCATCCAATCATGTTAGCTGCTTTTCCAGTTTCTTCGTAAACAGGGATGTTTACAATGTTAGTTGAATACCCCTGTTACAGATCATCAGACTCAAAATGGGAAAAACATTGCCCTGAACACTGAACATCTAAAGCTCAGACACGTTCTGAACTCATTTAAATATGATGGACAAGTAGCATAAAAGTGAAGGAATCTAATCGATTTCCCCCTTGCAGGAACACGTTTGCTCTTTGCTGTCCAACACAAACAGTTTTCAGCAGACTAACAGTCACTAACTCATCAACTAGTGTACAAAGAAAGTGTGTGGACGGTGTCGAGTGTGCGTTACCTTTCCAATCTCAATAGCAGGCAGAGTCTCTGCATCGGCCTTAGCCAAGTCCAGCTTGTTCTCAGGCACGTAGAGCTCCTTCACCTCATAAGAAGCGTCTACAGGTACAATGTCCTAAAAGAAGACAATCAGTTACTGGGAAAAATTGGTATGTATTTTCATTTCTTGTAGAAATGCTAACTTGGCTAGCTACAAGGACAAAATACTTGGCATCAGCTGCAATCAGCTCATTACACCCAGGATTAGTGTTCTTCTGTATTTCTGTAGAGCAAAACCAACATCAGCCATAATGATCTTACACACCCACCCAGCATGAGCACACATTTGCTTTTACCTCTAGGCAAATGATACACACATAAATCTTGAAGTGCAAGTTGTGATAAATAGGTCCAATTACAGCATTACACAAATTAGTAGCTGGTAAATCCTATCATTTATGACTCTCATACTTGAGAGACACATTTACTGATGTGTCTGATCTGTGTTACATCTTCTTCTACTACAGTAGCATGTGTTATATCTGATATTTGCTTTTTTTTTTTTTTTTTTAAACTTTTTACTTAATGTGTTACAACCCATGCACATATTGTTCCAGTGGTTTTGGTGGTTTGGTGGTTCATAATAACAAACTTGACCTTGCTCTAGAAAACTCATTCACAGAAAGACAGAGTAAAAAGATAAAAATGCTTATGTTACACCAAAAAAAAAAAAATCAGTAATAAGTAAAGATTAAAACATGACTCAGCATGCATTATGGGAAAGTCATCAATGATAGGATGGTGTGATGGGACCTGACTTCCGAGGCAGATACTAAGAATGATTAAAATCTTAACATTATCAAATGTGGTAATATCTAGCACTACATGGTGTATCGCCATGCTGCGTGAGCTCACTCTCTCCTGCAGAAGATCGAGCAGCTGCTGGATACACTCGTTCACACTGCAGGAGTCAGTCTTCAGCACCAGCTCAGGAGCCTCAGGCTTCTCGTACTCAGAGTCGATTCCTGTGAACCCTACAATGACCGCATAAATGTATATTAGCTCAGCCAGTGATCCAAATGAATCAATCTGTGACAGATATGAATTAATCAGTGATGGATATTAAGCAATCGGCAATTGCTATAAATCAGCCTGTGACAGCCATCAATCAGTCGAAGACACATAAGAATCAATTGGTGACGGCTATGAAATCAGTCAGTGATGGATAAGAATCAATTGGTGACGGCTATGAAATCAGTCAGTGATGGATAAGAATCAATTGGTGACGGCTATGAAATCAGTCTGTGATGGATAAGAATCAATTGGTGATGGCTATGAAATCAGTCTGTGATGGATAAGAATCAATTGGTGACGGCTATGAAATCAGTCTGTGATGGATAAGAATCAATTGGTGACGGCTATGAAATCAGTCTGTGACCGCCATCAAACAGTTGATGACGGCTATCAGTTGATGACGTAAGAATTAACTGGAGACAGCTACGAATCAGTCGGTGATGACTACGAATCAGTCCATGACGGCTTTCAAACAGTCAATGACAGATGAAACAGTCGGTGATGGATATGAATCAGTCACTCAATCAAATGAATCAATCATTAACTGCTATGAATTAATCAGTAACCGCTACGAATCAATCAGTGATGGCGACAAATCAAACTGTTGGTCTCTCTATCACCAGCTCAGGAGCCTCGATCTTCTCATACTCAGAGTTGATTCCTGTGAACCCTACAATGACAACATAAAAGTATATTATCTCAGTCACCAGTCAGTGATGGCTATGAGTCAGTTGGTGAAAGCTATGAGTCAGTCACTCATTCAAAAGAATCAATCAGTGACTGCTATGAACCGATCAGTAACGGCTGTGAACCAATGGGTGACGGCTGTGAACCAATGGGTGACGGCTGTGAACCAATGGGTGACGGCTGTGAACCAATGGGTGGATGGGTACAAATCAGTTGTGACAGTTGTGAATCAATCTGTGATGGCTTCGAACACACCGGTGATAGCTACAAATCAAATTGTCTGTCTCTTGAGAATCAACCTGTGGTGGCTACGAGTCAATCGCTGATGCCTGCCAAGCAATCACTAATGCCTGAGAATAAAGAGGTCCGAGTCAGTCACTCATTCAAAAGAATCAATCATGAACCATTCGGTGATGGCTATGAATCAATCAGTGATGGCGCGCTCAATCACTGATGAAGTTTAAAGCACATCACCTTTGCAAATGAACAAATTACAAAAAAAAACAAAACAAAATCAAGCTATGGAATACCCACATCTCCTTTGACCCAGGACTTACCAGAACAAGTTCAGATCTTATTAAAAAGAACTAAAAGGGCATGTTAAGGACAACTGGCACAAAAGCCCCTTTCAGTTAAAAACATATGGCAGTATTGGAGGAGATTCAAACTGTTGCAAATGAATTGCACAAAAAAAGACAAGTTACTTCCTCTAACTTTGCAACGATAGCATCTATACTTTACTTCCCTTTCTCTAAGTGTTACCATACTACACTGGAAATCTCTCACTTTTCATTTTCACACACTGCATAAGAAAGGGGGGGGAATACCTTTTGCCTCAACATGTACCTACGACCTTTAGCAATGACAGCGATATAATCAGGTAAACATGCCAGGACATTATGGTGGATATGGAGCCCAAAGTTCACCTTAACTTTGTGCTCCAGTGGTCAAAAATACTAAGCCCGCACAGACATCAAATTTGGGTCACTAGGATGCAATGCGCCAGAAAGACCAAAAATAAACGTGATATCACGTTTGATATATGATATAAGGGCTGCCTGACGTTTTCAAACCTTAGTGGCTCCTAGAAGAAGATACGCCACTTTCTTGATTTGCCATGTTAACACAGTACATTCGATCACACTCGAATAAAGAGCTTTCTGTTCTTCACCTCTGATCTCTCCAGCTCTGGCTCTCTTGTAAAGGCCCTTCACGTCTCTTTGCTCGCACACATCCAGTGGTGCATCCACAAAAACTTCAAAGAATGGGAGGCCCGCTGCCTCGTGAATCTTTCTCGCATTCAGGCGGTCCTGCACAGAAAGACCACAAAAAGACAATGCAAACTGAATAAGAGTGTATAGTAGTCATTAAAGGATATTCCGGCATTATGGAAGTGATCTTTAAACTTGTATTGGCTATACAAGCGCTGCGTCATTGTGCAAGCCTGGTAAAGCTTTCTGAGAGAAGCAGACTGATCTGTTTGATCTATTAAAAGTGAAATCCGTTGTCAAACAAGAATGCGTTTTAGGCCCTATTTTATTCTCCTATTATATGCAGCACCGTGGACATGCAATGAAGTACAGCTACGCAAAATGGAAGACTGTATCAAATACATAAAAGCTCGCATATTTTGTCTTCTAAATGATGATTTCTGCCTGGTGCTTAATAGCTGTGCTGGAAACTCAAAAGGTACAGTTGAAGACCTTGGTGTAACCCTCGATGAAGGTCTATTTTGAAATATTTAAATAAGATAAGAAATGAGAAACTAAAGATTAGCCTATCCCTAACATGTTTCTGGCTGTGCTGCTCTCTAAGTGAGCTCTGTCTAGTTCAGAATGCAGCATTCCACACCGTAAAGTAACATCCTGGTGTACATATTACACAATACAGATTTACAACTTATCAGCATTATAGGTGTGCCATTACATGGACAGAGTGTTTTGGGAAGTGACATTCTTTCATCTTTCAAAAAAAAAAAAAAAAAGAATTCTTCCCTGAGCACTGGCTTTGTATCTAAAGCCTTTAAAACAGTGGTTATCAAACCCCTGATTAAAAAAACCTGACCTCGACCCCATCAGCTGTCCAACCATAGGTCAATATCAAACCTCCCCTTTATCTCCAAAATCCTAGAAAAGGTGAAAAAGTCCTTCATGGGCTGCACAGCTGCCAGTTTAAGAATGAACTGTGTTTAATCCTGACTTAAGAGATAGCCCTTTATGGTTTTCGAGATTACATACGTAATACGGGATGTCCGAAAAGTCAGGAAGCAATGGGAATATGTTGATTAAGTATGTCGATCTGAATATGTTGAACAAAATCAGCAGAAACATGAAATATTGTCTGAGAAAATGCGTAGGTCATAAGGGTGCACATGTTGTAAATAATAAAAACAAAATTAACTACATTAGGCTTGAGAGATTGTGTGTAATGTGCCATCATCCTATCATGCCCCCTAACTATCGCAGATTGATGATAGTATCGCCTCTGAAGGCTGAAAAAAAGGGGCGTGGCCTGGTACACATACTGTCATAACAGCAGAAAAACACGGGAAGCTAGTTATGAGTCAGCTGTAGCTGCAATCGTTAGCTTTAGCATTTAATACTGTTTTTGTTTTGCACTTAATCACCCGTTAACATGTCTGTATATAAACGTGACGAGTTATTAGCTATAGCTAAGCTCATTATAAAAAATTAAAATAAAATTGGAGTCAGTGGAGATATTTATTGAATTATTGTATAATTAATTCGCCCCGATAAACAACACTCTGTGTCATTTTCTTATTTTAAGTCCACGTTCATGTATCTGGCAAACAGAGACAAAGGGAGCCTAAGAAGTAAAGATTCGTTTTCTGCTCCGAAATCAGACAGCGGGTTATTAAGGTTCATACAAGATACAAAAAAAGACTAAGAGGAAACTCGTATTACGATTTACATTTTATTATAATTTATTTCTGTCAGTCTTAAAGCCGCAGACGTCACGTTTTCTGATAGTTGGCATCAATCGGTGACTCCTGCTCCTATCACTAACTGTCCCAAGCCTAAAGTATGTGTAATTCTACTCTCATTGGTTCCTGACCTTTCGGACACCTTGTCTAGTTGGCAACTCATTCAAAAATTTCTCTCAGTCACTAATGCAAATACACACAACTCCCACGATCTCTCACCCTGCTGTACGGGGAGATGAAGCTGGCGATGCACACGAGACCGGCGTCGGCGAACAGCTTGGCCACCTCGGCTATACGGCGGATGTTCTCCTCTCGGTCTTCAGGGCTGAAGCCCAGGTTTTTGTTCAGGCCCTGTCTGATGTTGTCGCCATCCAGAGTGTAGCAGGGGATACCATGACACACCAGGTGCTCCTCCAGAGCCATGCTCACCGTCGTCTTGCCCGCTCCAGACAGACCTTTGGATAGACAGGGAGAGAGTATTTACTGCAGGGCTTACAGCCCAGAGCTCCTGGATAGCCACAGGAATGCAATCACGTGCTCTTGCTCTTGAATGGCCTGGTGGATTGCACGCTGTCCGGCAGCTCAGTTGGAGAGCAGGAGGCAATAATTTAAGCAATAAGAATTTTATGCTCATTGTGCAGTCTATTCCCACAATTATGCATCTCATAAGCTACTCATCACATCCTTACAATATCTGGTAGTACCAACAAACTAGACCTGTCTGTACAGAATGTGCCTGATATTGTTCTTTATACTTCTGTAGAAATAATGAAGGCCCTCAAGATTATAACACAAGGCAAGTTGCTGAACCTTAGTGCTTGGACACATCCTACTTAAACTGACCTATATGCCTGAAAACATTTCATTTCGGATGTAGATGCATATTCTTTCCTAGCTGATGTGCTACAGTTTGACAAATCAAAGCTCGTCATTCCTTGTAATACCTGTGAGCCACACGGTGCATCCCCGGAAGCCTCCTCTTGTCCCGACGGCTTGTCCGCGTTTGTTTCGGCTCACGTGATGAGCTTGGTAGGTGACGTTAGTAGCTCGCTGCATGCCCTGAAAGAGACACAATCTCATTTTCTCCACTGTAAAGCTTCAAGACAATGCATCTATAATGGTGATCGTGCTAGCTTTGATATAAAACGTGTAGGAAGAACATACTGCATGTGACATGCATTTAGAATTTACAGTTATTACATTATCAAAATATGTATGTGCTCAGGTTTCACTTGAACATGATGTTTTAATGAACAGGCATGAAAACATGGACAGTTTAGACCCGGATTTCCCGTTTCGATCTTACTTGACAGACTGCTACTAGGATTTTAGCAAAAATATATCAATCTTTTAGAAAAAGTTGTGTGTACATGTTTGTGTAAACCAAACCGAACTCGAAATTTCCACCGAATTTACAAAAGTTTCAGAAACAATTTTCTTCATACTTGCGTGTGTCTGTTGATGAATCCCCCCCCCCCCAAAAAAAAACCAAAAAACAGAAGTGGAAGTTATTTTGACTCACTCCTATGCCAATAAACATAATTAATAATATATAATATTAATAATAATAATAAGAAGAAGAAAGCGTTAAATCTTCCATCATCTGAGGTGTTTGTTTACGGCTACGTGCAGACAGACCAGCCCATCCTCCGTTTATACAGCACCATTTCTTTTGTCATAATTGAATGAGTAGTTCTGTCTTCATTTATGGGTTTGTGTTGGCTCACGTTCTTTATTTTTAATATTCTTTAATTAAAGCCAATAAAATAAAATGACTGGGTCACAAAATGTTCTCACTGGTATTCTTAGTCCCTGACCTAGTGAACTAGCATGAGGATGTGTTCGATAGAGACTCCAAAGCACTTCTGTAAGTGGCTCTAGAGAAGGCCGTCTGCTAAATGCTGCAAAAGTCATAAAGGAAAATAAGCAATTTAAACTTGACAGTATATTCCAGATTTAAAAGTGCAGCAATCCAGGCAAATTATATGATTTGAAATCGATCAAGTCGAGGTTTATATTAGTCAGTCTTCTTATGCGCAAATTTACGCACAATCAGGAGCACGAGTGGGATACGAACGGGATTTTCATGAATACCTAATTTCTTGTGTAAATGCCCCAACGAAAGATTTACGCATAAATCTGTTCATATCCAGCTTGTTAAATGAGGTCCAATGACACTAAAAAGTGCAATACGGCATCCAACGAGGTTCTGTTTTAGGCCCCACTTTATTCTCCTACATCCAGCCTCTTGGGCATGTACTGTGCAAACAGAAGTTTTACTTTATCTTCTATGCTGGTGATAAATATCATGTACTCATATACCACAAGATTCAGCTACTCAAAATGGAAGACTGTGTCAAATACATAAAGGCTGGCACAAACGGGGAGCAGTGGTAGCTCAGTGGTTAAAGACGTTGGACTACTGATGGGAAGGTCATGAGGCCCTTAACCCTCAACCGCTCAGATGGATAAATGAGATAAATGTAAGTCGCTCTGGATAAGCGCATCTGCCAAATGTAACAGAAACTTCTACTTGGCTATAGTTATGTATAGTATACTATAGTTATGACAGCTATGGCTGTCATTAGAGATTTAAATATCTCTAACAAAGCCATTTTGCCAAGCCTAATTCGAGCCACACTGACTGGCTATTAAGTTCTGGGTTGACTACAAAGTCCTGCTTATGAAGTTTAAAGCTCTAAATGGTTGAGCTCTGGTGTATATCACTGAAATCTTGAAGCAGTATAGCCCTTTCCAATCACTTCACTAAAATGAGGCAGGTCTGTTAATCCCAGGGATTGAAATTTTGCCAGTGGAAGATGTTTTTCTAACAACTGTATTAAAATGAAACTTGTTTAACTTAGTCACGGTTCTTGTATCATTTATAATGTTAAATATTATGCTACACTCAACTATGCTGTGGTATAATAATTTGTATTTCTCATAAATCTATAATTAGATAGTGATGGTAAGCACTGTGAATTCAGAATGAAAAGTATCACTATCTACTGATCACATTTTCTAGGTCAGCAACATCATACTCATTTCCTGGAAGTGTTTTTTTCCCCCCTTGTTCAATAACTGCTGTAATGACGATCTGGTATAAAGTAGATAATCTGGGTGAACCTCTCCATTGCCCAATGGGGTGAGGTTTAGACTTTACACAATGACCACCAAATCTGCATTAACACTAAAGAACTGTAATAATAACGGCATAGAGTGTGCGATTATAGCGCTCTTAAATTTAATCCTGGGAGTTTATACTATTTATGCTTTGTGCTGCTATCATGATGAGCCATTCCACTACTTTTTAAAACATAACTGCTTTACGTTTGTCAAATTGTTATCGAGCATCCAATTGTTAACAACAAAAAACCATCAACCTATGTTTTTGTTGTAAACAAAAATTGTTAGCATTCACAGAATTTATTTTTTAAGCAAATTATAGAAAAAAATTATACAAATATTCCTGACGTATGAAATTTACTCGGTAAATACGCCTACATATAGAAGTATTGGAGACGTTGGGCAAACATTGGATTCCCTGATGCAACGCTCTTATACGAGTGACATCAGAGACTCGGATCAGCTAGTTAGTGACCTATGAGATGATGAGTGTGATGGTATTGACGTGTGATTAGCATAAAAGTCGAAGCTTTGGAAGCTGATTTGTTTGAGCCGAGTGTACAGATGAGAAAGTGAAAGAGCTGGACAGACTGAAGGACTAAAGCGCTGCTGCCTCGCTCTCTTTAGGTAGAGATGAAGCGAGGGAGAAATCCCACTGAACCACTCCACTGTCAACAGGTAGTCGAACAGCACTGTGGGGAATTTAGGAAACGTTTAACAAAGTGAAAGCGGACCAACGTGTCCAAGAAAGTCAACTCAGAATTTCATTCAATCTTGAAGATAATTCAATATGCAAGTCGTTCAGAGTAGATATCTTTCTTTAAGGTTCTGATTAACGTCTTATTTACTTATGATGTAAAACATGAAATTGTGTAGGAACTAGAGGCTTCTTGCTTTTTCTGTTCAATAATTAGGATATTTCAGTTCAGCAATGTAAATCCTCCAGACCTTTCCTACAAAGCTAGAAAAGTGAACGAAGGAACATTATAACATGCAAAAGATACACTATATGGCCAAAAGTATGTGAACCCCTGACCATCACACCCATTTGTGGACCTTCTTCAAACTGTTACCACAAAGTTTAAAAGCTCACAATTGTATAGAATGTCTTCATATGCTGTAACATTACAATTTCCCTAAATGGAACTAAGAGGCCCAAAGTTGTTCCAGCAATGGACAATGTTCCTATTCATAAAGCGAGCGCCGTGGAGACATGGTGCGCCAAGTTCGGAGCGGAAGAAAGTCAGAGCCCTGACCTCAGCCCTATTGAACGCCTTTGGGATGAACTGGAACACCGACTGCAATCCAGGCCTCCTTGCCAGACCTCACTAACACTCTTGTGGCTGAATGAACAAAAATCCCCACAGTCACGCTCCAAAATCTAGTGGAAAGCCTTCCCAGAAGAGTGGAGCTTATTATAATTATAATAACAAAGCAGGACTGTTCATAGAGCATGAGTGTGATGGTCAGGTCTGAACTAACTTTTGGCCATATAGTGAAACAGGCCAGGTCATATTTTGTTTTGCAAAGCATCTAAACAAGAAAGTATATTTGCCACAAACTTTTTTCTTTTGCTAATTTCTAAGAGGTAAAAGTACTAATGCATTATAGATAGTACTTTACTAGTAACCGGAAGCGAAACACAGAAAAAGTTACAAAAACCATTTCCTGCTAGTGCTGTAAATCCCACTTTTATTCATTATAAGAGCTTGAAATGAAAACTGGAAAGGAACTAGTTATTAATAAGAGTCTATGTTTACGAATAGAGCGTAGAAATGTGTAGAAATGCCCACTCTGAGCGGTGTATCCAGCTAATCTGTGTAAACATGTATACAGTGTTATTTACATGTATGACTGTTCCAGTGCCACTGGAGCCACAGTGACTAGCAGTTACTAGGCAACAGCTCAGAAGCTTTACTCACCCAGTTCTGAACTGCGTTGCTCAGTTTCTGCTTCTTGTGCGAGGTTGCAGAAGTCTCCATATCAGCCACTGAGCAAACTGCACGAAAATAAAATGTCTCTCCGAGCCGGCTTGGTAATGGACGGCCAACACCAGCTTCAGCAGCAAGCAGGCGTCACACGTTTGCGCCACGTCACAGGAAGTGACATCTTTATACCTCGCAGCGCCACCTAGTGAGCGGAAATCTTTCAGCGCGCGGACCGCCTACTTTATTACCTTATATGGAATATCCTTACACGGAAATACAGAAATAAACGAAGAAAAGTAGAAATACAGAAATAAATAAATGAAGAAATGTAGAAAAACAGAAATAAATAAATGTAGAAATACAGAAAAAAATAAATGTAGAAATGTATAAATACAGAAATAAATAAACGAAGAAATGTAGAAAAACAGAAATAAATAAATGTATAAATGCATAAATAAATAAATGAAGAAATGTATAAATACAGAAATAAATAAATGAAAAAATGTAGAAAAACAGAAATAAATAAATGTATAAATACAGAAAAAAATAAATGAAGAAATGTATAAATACAGAAATAAATAAATGTATAAATACAGAAATAAATAAATGAAAAAATGTAGAAAAACAGAAATAAATAAATGTATAAATACAGAAAAAAATAAATGAAGAAATGTATAAATACAGAAATAAATAAATGTATAAATACAGAAATAAATAAATGAAAAAATGTAGAAAAACAGAAATAAATAAATGTATAAATACAGAAAAA
>CM075005.1:5938766-5994094 GCA_037576675.1 Pangasius sanitwongsei | reverse complement strand
AGGTCAGGGCTCTGTGCAGGACACTCGAGTTCTTCCACTCCAACCTTCACACACCTTGTCTTCATGGAGCTCGCTTTATGCACAGGGGCACTGTCATGCTGGAACAGGTTTGGGTCTCTTAGTTCCAGTGAAGGGAAATTGTAATGCTACAGCACACAAAGACATTCTATACAATTGCGTGACTCCAACTTTGTAGCAACAGTTTGGGGAAGAACCACATATGGGTGTGATGGTCAGGTGTATAGTGTGTGTGTGTGTGTGTGTGTGTGTAGCAACTGGTTTCTGTAATGATGACGCTGAGTGGTCAACCTTTTGTTAATTATTCCCTCTTTCTTTCTTCAGAACATGTTCTTAGCCATCATCAATGACACTTACGCAGAGGTGAAGGCTGACATGGCACAGCAGAGATCCGAAATGGAGATTACTGACCTCATTAAAAAGGTATGTAAATCATGTGATCACATGGCCCTTGCACCTAGCATTCATTTGCTTTTTTTAAATCTCAGAGGCTTTTCATTTAGTTAAGAAAACTAACTAGCTGAAAATCAAGAGAAATGCAAAAAAAGAATGGGGAAATGCATAGAAAGTGGTGTGCTTTCTCAGGGCTACCACAAGGCCATGGTGAAACTGAGGCTGAGGAAGACGGCGGTGGATGACATCTCTGATAGCCTTCGTCAAGCAGGAGGGAAACTCAACTTCGACGAGCTCCGGCAGGACCTGCGAGGGTGACCAAAACATTGCCAGGCTAACACTCTTAAAGATGATGAAACTACAAGATTGGCATGTGTGCTGAGTGAATATGTGCTGGTGTGTTTGCAGAAAGGGACACTCAGATGCTGAGATTGAAGCCATTTTTGCCAAGTACGATCTGGATGGAGACCAGGAGCTCACCGAGCACGAACACCAGCAGATGAGAGACGACCTGGAGAAAGAGAGAGTGAGTAAATGGAAAGTTAATAGGCTTGATTTATGAATTTATTTGTAAATCATTCACAGGAGCATTTACAGAAGAAAAGTGATATTCAGGAAAATAAGTTTAGTTTGGAAAACATTCGTATCCTATGATCAGGATCGAATCATATAACTGACGAGTTCCTGAAATTTTATATACAGATTACGCTGTCAGGTTTAAGTAGCTTATTTATTTCAGTTGCACACACAAATTTAATGAAAATGCTGTGAAACTTGAAATAAGACACTCTAAAACAAGTCCATAAATTAGGACTAATAAGATTAGTTTAGTTAGGACAAAAGAAATAGCACCCTATAAAAACAGGAAGAGTTAGTGTGTGCCTGTGAACACGTGCAGTGGCTGAGCTGCATTACTGGAAGATTTAGTGCACGTCGTGCTTACAAGGCACTCTTTCACGGTTTAGATTTTAGCTCTGCAAACGTCGATAAATGTAAGTCAGCTGTGCCATTACTGTTCATGGTATATTACAGCAACATGTGCATGTGAATACAGTGAAATTCAGGAAAAAATCCACGAAAACATTTACACACAATATTAGTAAAAAATTGATAGATGAGGCCCGTTGTGTGGAAAAAGAGGCTTGAATACGTGGGTTAGGCAGATTGAAGCAAAAGCCAGCCAGGAATTTCAGTCCCTGAAGTAATAAGGGAACTGTGCCAAGACTAGTTAATCAAGGTACAGAATCTAGCAACTTGAAAAAGTTTGACCAAAAATGAAATGCATAGCATAAATGTAGTTCATCAGGGAAGTAGAAAGGAAGTAACAAGGAAACTTACGCAAACTGCATGTCTAAATCATCGCACACTGGCTTCAAACCATGCTGAGTTGTTTATTATCACTCATGTTTTTTCTGACACTGTATGACACACTATTAGCTATAAAAATAAAAAATGGACAAAACTACTGAATATAGCAGCCATCTTAAAGCTAAACATTTAAAATCACTTTCTTACTCAGAACAAAGGCTGGTATCTCTCAGCATGAGCATCAGGTGTACATTTTGAAGGAGAAATTGTATGTTAGAAGTAATCTGGATTATTTAATTTTGCTAAATTTTGACTTCTTTTAATTTAATTCAATTCAATTTTATTTGTATAGCGCTTTTAACAATGGACATTGTCACAAAGCAGCTTTACAGAAATAAATGGATTCACAAAAAATATTTACTATTTTATAAAACTGTTGTGTAAAAAGAAATGTTGTTTGAGGCAAACGTGTGACTTGGCTCAGAAGTGCACAGTGCTAAACTGGTTAGGGGACAATTTCTACTTTTAGCTGAACTGCTACATTAAGAAATAGTCCTTGTCATTAAATCAGATGAACACACACACACACACACACACACACCCCTGTACAGATGCTCAGTGTCTCTCACACACACGCCAGGAGGACTTGGATTTGGAACGCAGTTCGCTGCCCAGGCCTCTGAGTGGGCGGAGTTTCTCCCGTAGCCAGGACGACTCGGAGGAGGATGATGATGAGGACAGTGGACACAGTTCCCGTCGCCGTGGCAGCAGCTCTGGGGGTGTGTCCTACGAGGAGTTCCAAGTGTAAGCTTCTCATTCATGTCATGTCTAGAAACAAATATATTAACAGAATATCTTTATGATATCAAATCATTAAATGTTACATGTTGAATATGAGAAAGTTGTGACTCATGGAAACAGAATCAGTACATAGCTATTATTTAGCTTTCCAAATCGCTGAGTGATTAAGAATCACAGTTAAAACAAGCTAAATATGAAGTCTTGAAATGTGGCTGTGTAGTGAGAAGTGTGGTCTGTTCTCAGCCTGGTGCGGAGGGTGGACCGTATGGAGCATTCGATTGGCAGTATCGTGTCCAAGATCGATGCGGTCATTGTGAAGCTGGAGGCCATGGAACGGGCCAAGCTGAAGAGGAGAGAGGTCCTTAGCAGACTGCTGGATGGTGTCATGGAGGTGAGGCCTTCACCATAAAGGCAACTGAAAGTTCTTTACAAACCAGAGACAGGTTGTGACAAGTCATTGGATCATACGAAAATGCAATTGTGAATGTAATCTTATGAATTGAAAATCCATAATCAGATGCTAAAACCATAAGTCATTATTTCTGTCTTTAGAATGTGTATGTTGTAATTATATATCACAGATTACAACTTTCCCAGAGTAAATGACTACAACTCAAGGGTTTTGAAAGAAACATTTTGAGGATTGTGGCCTTTTGTATGGAGTTTATTCACTGTTTAAAAGTAATCATATGCAATTTTAATATCAAGATTGTATTTATAACAGGTCGGTCAAAAGTAAAATACTGTAGAGGAAGGTTTTATTAACACTCTTTGGTGTATATATGAATAGCATCTAATAGCTGAGCTCTGATACAATGATAATAATGTTGTAATATTAACAGTGTAGTGCAGATGTCAAATCTGGTCCTATGGTTGGACTTTATGCTTAAAATAAACCCTTGTATTAATTACATTTCCCAGATTCATTTAGAGATTTTTGTTTAGAATTTTTGCCATTTATATCCAGATTTTCTTACGTGCACGTTCCTGAAAACACCTAATTTTTGCATTTTCACTCCTTTGTATTCTCTCTCTGTCTCTCTCAGGATGAAAGGATGGGAAGGGATACGGAGGCTCACAGGGAGCAGATGGAGCGGCTGGTGCGAGAGGAGCTTGAGCGCTGGGAGTCGGACGACGCCATCTCTCAGGTCAGCCATCAGCAGGCTACTCCTGTTGGTCCAGGGGCTCAGCCCCGCCCACGCAGCACCCGTCCCTCCTCCTCACTGTCCACTGAGGGCCCAGACACCGGAGGGAACACAGGTGGACACGTGTAAGATGTCTTCTACTGCTCCCATGGCCTTATTAAGTATTCCAACACTAAATGATCGCCTTATGTCAGTATTTTCCTTTGTTTTATGCAGTTTATTCAAGGTGCACTATCTATATAATGGTACATCGATTATTAAGCAGGAGTGTATTCTGAACATTATGAACATTAATTAAGGTACAGTGGCACAAACTTTACTCAGCTTTAGACCAGGTACTAAGCAAAGTAGGTCTAGGTTTATGCATAAAGGTCATTTATGACAAAATGATGCAAGGTATAGGACTTTTTCTATGCACACATATATAGTAATTTACTTATTATTTTAATGAGGTCATTGTGAAATGAAGGCATCACATGAAATTATTTAATAACACTGTTAATTTTCTGTGCCAATTAAATTTGCATGAGATTTTTTTTAATAACCTAAAATATTTTGTATTCAAATGCATTTGAATATTTATGAGACTGTAGGTCCATACTGCCACAGACAGAAAGAAAATTAGCATCAGAGGTTCACTGTAAATCGATATCACATTGTTGCTTTCTTAAACATAGAAAATCACGAGCACACAATATCATCACTTAATCATAAACTGTAATGTTTGGGATTTGTTTTTATTCCTTTACCTACAGCAACGCTCGCTATGTTTGCAAAATGTTGCTAGTATTTAGCTCAATTTTACATTTCCACTGCCACGAGGAATACAAGTGAAAATGTGTCCTCTTAACTCTTAACTCATCTTCACACATTTTTTTTATGTAACTCTTTCATGCATGGTGTCCACATACATGGACAGTTCAATAACTTAAAACTGATCTTTAGCTAAAATGAAAACGCATATGACTTTTCATGCAAATCTGGCTAATCAGAATAATTAAAAAAGATTTTGAATAGGATTTGTAATTATTTATGGATGAAAGCAATTCCAACAGAGACCAAATGGCTTTCTATTCACTATATATCCTCACTCCATACGGTGTAACATAATGGCATTGTAGTGCACTATAGGCCCAATGGAACACCGTTTGAAAAGCCAGTAAGTGCCTTTTGGAAATAAAGTATTTAAATGTAATATGCTTGTTTTTATATTTAATTGGAAATTTGATACATCGGCTAATTACAAAAATATATATAGAAAAAATGTCATAAATGGAGTATATTTTTTTTCCCAAACCCTTTTCCTACACAAAGTTAATTTAGCCAAAACATTTAGAGAGCACATGATGATCGTCATACATTAAGGCTTGTGTTTTGTTTCTATAAATAGAAATATCAAACTGTATTCAAACAGTTAAAAACAAGATGAAAGATTTTATATACACACATTCATCATTTCTCCATTTAGTTATTAATAAAGTGAAGGCATCATACAATGAAAGTCACTCTTTTATAATACCAGTAATTTTTAAATTTTTTTATATAGAGATTCATAAATCACACAAAGTATTCTGTATTTGTATTTAAAGCACATTTTCTCAGTATGAAGCTTTATTTAATTTGACCATGTCAGTTATTAAAACATAGATTTTTGTCACACATTTGTAGTTGCTTTTAGTTAATATAGTTGCACGAACGGCATGCATTGTCATGTAAATTTATACCAGGTATTGTATGTATTCCTTATTAATGTCTTCTTTTTTTTTGATTTTATACCTATTGTAACTTGAAACAAACTTCGACTCGGAGTGCATCTGCTTTCATGGGAAGCTTATTGTGTGCTGGTTTGACTCGTATAGCTGAAGTTGCAAAGTTTTTCGCTGATATTAGTTTTGCCTCACTAAAAATTCAGCACGGAAATTGAATTTCCTTGACTCGGGCTGAGCAATCTGATGATACGACGTCAGTAATGAGACGACAATACACTGTTCTTTGTACTGTATTGTTAGTACTTATAATACTGAACAATTTCTTTATCTTTACCAAAACCTTTATTTTAATTTTTGTGTGTGTCAATACTTTTGTTTTGCTGGCAAACTTTAATTTCAAGATGCACATTTTTTGACACACATTTTCTCCACACTGCTTTTGCATATTTGTTTATTTTTTGTTTTGTTTTTTTTCTTTTTTTTTTTTGCATTTTATATATCCTTTATTAAGGCTGATATTCAGTATGATTCAGTATGGCGCTATATTTTTCTATTTGCCAACGTATATGTATAATGTGAGCACATTCCAGTGAGAGCACAACTTCTATCAGCAACCAGCTCTGGAGATTTGGCTCTGTATTTCTGAATGTTTTAATCAGTACTGTTTTAATATCTGCATTGTCTGAGAATAAACTATTTGCACATTTTCACAGTGCTGGGTGTTTTTCCACAGGGACAGAAAACCGCCTGTGTTGCACTGATCCATGGCACTAGATAGTGAGATAGAAGGTATAAGTCTACAGTATCCAGGTGAGTTAGGACAGGAGGGGAGGCAGAAGCCAATCTAAGAATAGCGCTGGTTTAAAAAAAAAAACAGTTACTATTTGACAATTTAAAAACGTAGTCAACTACATTTAATGATCAACAACAGCAAAGAATGCATCAACCCACACTTCAGTTAACAGCTACACACAGCCTACAAATTACATTTCCATCTTCAATGCTATTTAGGCTATACTGATAATGACAAAAATAAATATATCTGTGCATTAAAAGTGCAAAAATAATAAATCTGGCTATCTTAGTACCATATCTTAAAGTGCACTCATGATGATGAGCTGGTAGCTCAGCTGAAACAGTTGATCCTGGAGCTGAGATCACGCAGCATGAAAGCTCATGTCCATCAGCAGAGCCCTGCTTGTATCTCAATGACTGGCCTTCCTTGCATGGAGAATGTGATGTCTGCAGCAGTGACTGGGAGGTCCAGCCAAGTGTCACACCTCTACACTTCATACAAAGTGATATGAAAGCGATAGTGTTAAAACAAAGGAACATTAAAAAAGATGTTTCCCAGCTTAGTCTTGCACAATGTGCAGTTAGTTGACTGTAGAATTGGCTTCACCTAGTCTGAAATATTTAAAGACGACACACCGAAACACCAGGGCTGCCATCTCAGGGTACATTTAACCTGCTTTCTTTACCATCAACCTCACTGGTTTTTCCACCACCCTAACTAGTCGACATCTTCACAACGGCGACTAGTCTATGAAACTCCTACTACACACACTCATAACAGTGCAGGCAGTCAAGTAAGTCAATGGAGACGAGCTAGGAATAGCGTGCCAAGTCATAAATTATACCCATGATCAACAAGCGCCAACGATCACCTCAACAGATTTGATTGGCGCAGCTAAGGCACAGAGCCGAACAGGTTTAGGCAGCTATTCTTGATGGATTTTGTGTGAAAATGTCTGTGTGAGGCTGATCTCCGGTGTGACTGATGTGTAGTGAGGGATTAGTCCACATTAAAACAGATTAGTCTGCTTTGAAGTGCGCGATTAAATTGGTTCGGTTTGGACTGTGCTCTCACGTTCACAAATCCCATATACAGTATTTGTGTCATGAGAATACAGAGTTTTGTTGAAATCATCAATGTCAAATTTGTGTAAAACAAAAAACATAAAATATAAACATAATTAAGCTATGTGATATTTCATGTAAGGGCGGCTCATTGGCACTGCTCCAGGTTCGCTCCTGAGCTCGAGCAGAGTTTAATACTATTAATTAGTTTTGAATCTATTTACATGAGTTTTGTGTGCCATGGTATCGTCATGGTAATGAAAGCATTCATGATTGCATCAGTGTGAATCAAAAACAATAATAATAGTTAATAATAATTTTCTGTTTATATCTAGAAGGTCTAAAATTAAAGAGAGATGCAGCAGGGGTTGTTATTATTGCCTGGAATTCAGAGAAATTTATCATACTGCGTTAAAAGTGGACTTGTTCCGTATGAAGTAATACTCACTCCTTTCAAAAACATCGAAGAACACAAAATCAGGGAGAAAACACAAATTTGACGTTCAACCGGACATTTTGTGTGCAAGTTGAGTGATGCTTTATTTAACGTATATGGGTTCATAAAATAACATTGTGAACATGAATTACAACATTTTAAAAAATAGAAGATACAAAGTATAAAGCCAGAATCGTTTTCACTATTTACGATAATGTTCATTGGACTAAAATCGAAAACCTTACTTAGAATCTACACAGAAAAAGCATAACTCTAAATACTTTGTGTCATTCCTTAGAAATAAAGACTGAGAATTTAGCTGCCAGGTATATTTCTTAGACAACTGGCCTCAAGGTATTATTTATGTGAAGTTACATCATTTAGAATAAATATCCGTTTAAATCCTTGATCATTCATTTTCAACTCAATTCAATTCGATTTTATTTGTATAGCGCTTTTAACAATGAACATTGTCTCAAAGCAGCTTTACAGAACATAAGAAACAGAAAAACATGCAAACAGTCCTAGATGTTAGACAAAATTATCCCTAGTGAGCAAGCCTGTGGCGACTGTGGCAAGGAAAGAATTTTATGTGTATATTAATTAGCAACAAGCAACTTTTGACAATTTGACTAAATGCAGAGCCTTCCAAGCTGTAGGCCTCCACATAGGAACGCTCACTGTTGTAGTTACACACCTCGAACTCTTCAGAATCCAGCTGAAAAGAAAAGAATGCGGCAGCTCTTCAGGAAAGACAAGTCAAAGGAACAGGCGTCTCAGCACTCAGGAGTACTTGTGCATGAACCTGAGCTTGATGTAGGCGATAATAAGGAGTATGATGGTCATGATTATCATGGCCATGTGGTTCTGCCATAATCCCCATGTAGAGTAGTCGATTCCTTGGGCCTGGAGATGTTGCTCACCTGTGCAGCTGTGAGCACAAAATGAAATTGTTTTTCATGTTCATAATATTGCTTACATTTTCAAGAAAGGCTATATTAAAAATGTATATAACATCGAAGCAATACAAGTGTTCTGGCAAGATTCCATGCCAGATTGAAAACTAATCACATCAGGGGAAAAACATGAAATGCAACACACAGACGGTATTGCTTTTCATTTGTGTCATGCTGAAAAACAAAACCTTGTGTTGCATGATTATGTCTCACATTAAGTGAAAAACAAGCAGAAGGGGTTGTTTTTTTTTAAGAATTAAACACTGAATGCATTTCAGTTTAATGTGTGCGACGCAGTTGTGCTACACTGAAATGCAATCACTGTCCAGTCACAGCCATAAGCCATACACAGGCGTGTGGCTGTAATAAGAGAAGGGGTGAAGTGTGTTTTCCCAGAATTTATTACAAAAACATGAGAAAGGTATTAATATGACTAAAAATATTTTCTCCTGGGATGTAGGAGTGCCAGTGTTGTGCTCAGCTTGGACATGAAGCACAAAAGGGACCTCATGACCAACAATCTGATCACATGACCTCACGACCTACAATCTGATCACAAATTTATATTCATCTGGGTGCACAAACTATTGACACTGTAACGTAAGGCAGTGCTACTGGTGGATGTGAATAATATTTGTCTGTCTGGACAAATCTCAGCCAGTGCGTGGTGCTGCATTCATATTTTAAAGGCTATAACAGCACTCAGTCACATGGAAACTGACTTTAAGTACTGTGTAAGTGTGTGTTCAAAGTGTGTGTATGCAGTTTACATACATGATTCCCTGAGAGTTGTTGGATATTAGTTCATCAGAGAGATTCTCACAGAAATTCATTCCCACAAACTCACTGATCTCCAAAGCCTGTTGAAACACACCACCAACATCATGCTGCACGTCTTAATGCAAAGCTCCAACATTTCTGTCTTTGAATGTATATTTTGAAAGAATTGATTTTTCAATCAAAAACAAAGGATTCTGTGAACTTTTTTAAGATCCAGTGACTATATGTTGCTCCATCGTGTCACGGTCAGAGTTGATAAAAGCACCCAAATTCTTTGCGCAATAAAAATGCAATTTTTTACTGAACACACAAAAAAATTGCTTCTGAACAAGTCCTCTGGTTGAAGTTAAATTACAGGTTGAAGTAGTAAAATATATACCCTTACTTTTATGTAAAGTATGGAAGTAAAAGTGCAAAACCAAGTCACAAAAGAAAAAGAAATCTGCTTCAAATTACACTGATTTTACTTGATGGTAAATTAGTACCTCTTTCATCAAGGAACTAATGAATGTGGGAGAACATTACATAAGCTAATTAACGACAGCTTTATTCCTAATCTCTCAGATGTTATCTAGCATGATAACTCTGACAATACAAACTAGCTGAATGCTAATAGCCAGCTGTCACAGTACGAACTACTGTGAAGTACAAAGTGTACGTGCGTCATTCTCACTGTCCTATCTATTAAAGTCTAGATTTTTTAATTTAGATCGACTTTAAGCTGTCTAATGTAAAAAGTAACTTCATGACTACAAATAAATGATTATAGAGAAATTTAGTGCTTGAAAATGTAGTGAGTAGGAAGTAGGATTTTGAAATTTAGTGAGTAAAAGTCAAAAGTACTCAGTAAATGAAAAACTGAAGTAAAGCAGAAATACTTTAAAAAAAACAAAAAAAAAAACAGACCTTTATCTGTAGCCAGTAATTGTACTTTGTTACTTCTCACCTGTTTGTTGTCCTACTAGAAACCAGCACACGGAAGTGCATATACATGCAAGTGAGAAGAGCCAATCAGATTGCAGCCTTCAACATTCTGAAGCTTGTGGCCAGAAAAGTGTACAATGGATAAATTCACTCTGAAGCCCAGGGGCGGAGCAACTGAAGCTGAGACTACTGTCAGTGTGAGGCAGCGAAGGTAAATGTGATTGTTACCGTGAGTCCATAATGCAGGATGCTCAAGTACTTAAGCCAGGCGAGCCAGGCCATGACACTTTCCAGATTCACCAGCAGACCAGAGAAGATCTACAATAACCAGTTTCTTACAGTTAGACAATTGCTCTGGGCAAAAAGCACTTACAGAAGTGCTCTTACGGAAGAGACAACTAAAAGATTTAATAAACATGCCATCTAAAAGGATGAACTAAAGCTGTTCTTCTGCAAGCGAGTAAAAAGTAGGGGTTTGATTAATCTAGCGCCGAAATACGTTTTGGACATAAACAGTTTCATATTTCTGTATTAAAATTAAATATCAGACATACACCATTACACTTTGTAAACCTAAAAACTACACCTGCTTGTTGCTGGTTTAACATTTCTAACTTACCATCATAAAGACAAAGGTAATGTTTATGAAGATGTTTGCGACGGCCACAACAGACTGACCAACAGAGATAGCCATGGTCATAGCTGTGGCTGTGTATACCACTAGAATCACTGTGAACATGAATATGAAGAATGCTGCTGGTGTGAGCTTAAATCCTACACACACACACACAGTGCTGCTGTGAGAAGACATTCAATAATATGGGTTCTGCATTTAAAAAGTGGTCGACATCAAAATCTAACACTATCATGCACCAGCTTTATTTCTTACCAATCATAAAGTAGGCAATACACGTGAAGACTACAGCAGGAATCATGCGCAGAGTGATTATGTCACACAGGATCTTAGACAGGAAGTATACAGACACTCTGTAGTAACCGCTGGTGTATTCATGTCTGAAGGAAGGGAAGGAAGAATGGCAGGATTGTATCTCAGTTAGATAACTGATAACCAAAATGTGCATACACAGATACAGAAATCTGCACCTTGAAAGTGTGGTGAATGCTGCACATACATGAAGAGCTTCTTCTCACTGATGAAAAGCTCAGCAGCTGACAGTGTACTGAAACACTGATTAATCGTAATGAAGAACAGAGCTCCAAACCTGAAAGCAGAACCTCACATAATTACACAGATATGTGTATCTTATTACTGGCTCATGCACATAAGTTGGTCATGCAGTTATTTTGAACATAATACATGAAACATATGTAAAACATAAAGGGCTGGAGTCTCCACAAGGTCCATCACCATCATCATCGATGACAAATTTTAAGGTGCTCGAACTTCATGAGCCAGTAACTGCTAATAACTGCAGGAATTATCGTAGTTGCAGCGCACTGCGTTTTGTTATTCCGATATATAACACCTATCCTGGGAACAGCAGTACACTGATAGTGTTAGTGCCGTGAGGCACCAATACACAGACTGAAAACCGAGCTCAGGATGGAAACGGGGACCCTGGTGCTGTGAGGTGGCAATGCTATTTATCCAACATAATGCTCTTTATCTCTCTCTCTCTCTCTTTGAGGTGGCAATGCTATTTATCCAACATAATGCTCTTTATCTCTCTCTCTCTCTCTCGCTCTGTCAGTGTGGATGTTTTGTTCATGAGCCTGATGAGGTGGTTCCTGAGTGCTAGAAAGCAGCCAAGTTTCAAGTTTCAATGGATCAAAGCACCATTTACATGCTTCTTTCTTTTGTTTTCTTTTTTCCTGTTTCTGAAGTAACGTGCCATGTCATGCACCCACGTGTGCAATCACCCTGAGTCTGCTGGATTCCTGAGGGGCAGTCCATTGTCACTGCAACACTGGTGCCGAAAACTGGGAGATACTCAGACCACAACAGACACGAAATGGAGCAGAGTTCTCTCACACAAATAGTCCAGTCATCGACCCAAATGCAGGAGCAGCAGCTTCAGGCTCTCATCAAACTGCAGCAGAAACATCAAGACATGTTCACGCAAACAGTGAACAAGCATGCCACGGACTGAGCCGCTCTGAAATGTCTCTTTTCCCTTTCCTGCAAGCCCGTCGTTAAGCTCCTTCTCCATCCCCAGAATGACACCTCAAGATGATACTGAAGCATACCTGGACATGTGCAAGGCCACTGCTCGGCCTGTGGTTGGCCAAGAAGTGAATAGGGGCTTCTGATACAAGGCTTCCTGATGAGTGAGGCCCAGCCGGCAGCATGCAGTCTGCAGCCCAAGTGATAGCTGGATTACCTGGCAGTCCGGAGAGCGGTGCTTCCGGTCCATGACACTGGAGGAAGGGGACCACTTCTTCACCTTTATCCAGAGACTCTTAGGCTCCAAGCGATGGCTAAGACTGGAGCCAGCCTACCATGAGAAGGTCATCAAATGGGTGATGACTTTAAGATCTGCAGTGGCTCCATAGCGTGAAGGATACCAATGCTTCCAGATACCAATTCATTGGTATCTGGTGTTACAGCCAGTTAAGTTCACTGTGGTTCATAGACTGGGGGTGCATATGCTAGTGGCTGATTGGATTCCTGAGTAGCATTCTGTTGTCTTTGCCACACTTATGATTCCTTATAAAACCTTACAAGGTCTTAATTAGTAGTCTTTGTACTAGGTAAAAGACTGTGTATATGGTAATGCTGAACTTTGTTATACAAAGAAGCTAAGCTGTGTTTGAATTGGCAGAATATACCATTTAATAGGCTATATATACAATAGACAGTTGACATCTTGCTAAGTACTCAATGCCACTATTATTTTTGGTAACACTATTTTTGTAACATTACAGTCTAACCAGGTCCTTAAGGATTGGAGTGTCAGTAGGAGATTTGGGCCCGCTGTAGACAATTTCCCAATTTTCTCTGTACAATTTTTTTATTCAGTAGATTCTCCTTGTGCTTCCAGTCTACTCTGGGCTCTTAGAATCTTAGACCTTCATCACCTTGGAATCACCCCTGCCTAAGGATGCCAGTGTAGTGAGTGAGGCTAATTGCAGGTATCAGCATGACCTCACTTACCTGTTCTGTATGCCGCTCTGGTTGTCTTTCACTCCAAAGAAAATGGCGCCAACAGCGAGTGCCAAGAAGATAGTCACTCCCAACTGTAGGGTGTGCACAGAGCCAAGCCTCACTATTCAACTCACAGGAAAATCAGGCATTCAGGCATGCCAATCATGATAGAAAGTGTGTGGAATAGGTTTGGGGTGTACTGCATGTAGTTATACTGATACGCATATACACATTTTTATTCTTGTTAGGTGTGTGTTCACAGTGTGAGAATAATAAATCCCTGCACATTAGGAGTAGCATATAAAATGACAGTGTGAGAATAAGGCTGAGAGACGTTCTGAGTTTGGAGCAGTAATCTCCTGAATAAGTATGGATGCTGGCAGGTGACTAGGTGGCACAAAAGCATTCCCAGGGTGAATGGCTAAGCTAATTGAGCAAATAGGACCAAAGAGGCATTCTTCTCTGTATGTGGAAGCCACACAGTCAGGTGATAAGCGAGCCAGCTCTTTCTAGCTTTGCTCCATCTATTCTTCCTTCCACTGGCACATACTGTATCACTTCAGGCAAGAAAGAGGCAATCCGCTTAGCTTAGTTGACCCCGTAGCTTGGGGTATTAGCCTCAATTAGCTGGGACTGGTTAAGTGTTAATAATTCTTAAAGAGTGGTTTCTGTGGTGCATTTGGCAGCTAATGAGCATGTAATATCCCTGTAAGGAAGAAAAGGGTATGTAGACTGGAGAAGGCAGGAAAAGAATGGGTTTAAGATGCTAGGAATGTCTTTAGTAAAAGAGAATATGTAGTAAATGTCTACTTTTTTATTTTCAGGGGATGATGGATAAAGTTTCCTTGTTTGGACCAAAACAGATTAACCTGTTGCGTAGAATTTAAATGAGATTGCAGTATCAGGAACTGAAGACAATTCTTAATGTTCTTATGTAGCATAAGATGCTGTTCTTGTAAAGACATGATCAAGATGTTTATGAATTGACTTACAGTTAAACGTCTTAATAAAAGTGCAAAAATATCTATCTTGCATAATAAATGTAAACACTATTATGACTATGGAAACTTAAAAAGCCTAAAGAATCAGTACTGACGGAAAGCATATTGGGTATGCATTGATTAATGTGATAATTACAACTAGGTCTATTCATACAGCAATGTATTGGCAATATACTAGACTCCTATTAGATTTCAATGCTTACCATCTTCTCATTCATATAGCATTGTATTTGTTTTTTTTTTAATTGTCTCTTG
Source organism: Pangasius sanitwongsei (assembly GCA_037576675.1). Lineage (NCBI taxonomy): Eukaryota > Metazoa > Chordata > Actinopteri > Siluriformes > Pangasiidae > Pangasius > Pangasius sanitwongsei. The sequence goes on along the minus strand of CM075005.1, from coordinate 5,979,402 downwards.
CTTTTATGCTCCATGTATTACATTTCACAATAAAGAGAAAAAAGAACATTATGTCCTTCTACAGTCCAGCTTGTTTTTTTCAGGCCTAAAGGCCAGTCCTTGTGCTTAAAGATGGTGGTCTAGATGCTAAACTGAAAATCAAACTTAAGCATGTATATGTACGCAGTAGCCAGACAAAAATTCTGTAAATGTAAATTTTTTTATTGATGCAGCTTTTGGACTTAAGTTGGCAACTCCTAATATGGCCCCAGGGGTGCAACATCAGAAAAATACTTTTAGCAATTAGCCACATTATGAATGTCCAAACCTGTGCAATGGAGGTCTGAGGGTTCAGCATCAGGTTCCGGAAGGTTCTCTTGATGACCCAGTTTAGCTGGTGGAAGAAACCGCAGTTGTAGGTGATGGTGCGGGACTTGGGTTTGGTGTTGTACTCTTTGCCCTTCATGATACGCTCCAGTTCAGCCTTGGTTTCCTGAGCAAAGTAGCTTTTCCTGTATTCCTCCACGAGATGCTCTTCGATGCTCTGCCTTGTGCCTCCAGGCTCTTCAAACTCTATATCTGCATCGCAGGATCATGCAGGACTGTGAGAAGACATGCTTGCTACTAAATGTATCAGTAATTCAGTCTGACTCGCTAAGAGGGTCATTTTTTTCCAAAAATATCTACACATGAAGTGAGAAATCAAGATGCACACAGCTTCAGATGCCTATTGTTTTCAGGGGAAATTAGCCAAAGCATTCTCCAAAATTGCTAAAAGTCACCCGATAATGAATTTGCATATTGCAATGTGTTGCATGAAGAAGGAAGATTTTCAGAAGACATTGAGGGCAGAATAGAATACAATAGAGAATGATCAGAATAGAAATGAATAGATTATAATAAAACAAAGATTATAACTGGGAACAATTGTGATCAGTGATTGGCTGTTGGGAATAATGGTGATTAGTGATTGGTCACTGGGAACATTGGGACAGACAAGTGCAGACAAGTGGTTCAGGCAGGCTTTACAATAGCTGAAGTGTGCTCAAAAGTCGCCAGATTTGTTGCTAGGCAAAATGAAGATGGTAAAGGTTCTAAATGGTCACCACATCTAGCAAAGTCACTAAAGTTGGCAACACTGCATGGAAGATGCAAGATGAAGAATAGTCCTCTCACTATACCTATACATAAACAGCACTGGTATAATGATGTTTTATAAATTCTTATCATAAATTTGTCAATTTACTATATATTACAGAGGCCTATGGTTAATCTACTGTATGTACAAGCACTGGTCCACCATTACAAAATGTCAGATTGGTACAATACATTATGTTATAGTACAAAAGCTTTACATATTTGAAAATAGTGATAGTCACATGGGGTTTAACTATGGCTAAGCATGAACAAGCCTTTCACAGTAATCAGTAATCTAATTATTCAAGTATTTTGGATTAATTCTGTCTTTGAGCCCTTCCCAAGGATTCCAAAACCTGACATTAAAGCAGTAAAGTGGTAGACCACAGGCAAATTTGGCAAAGATTCAAGATGTCATGGGTTTTTGTATATGATTCAGATGCATGGCTATTGGTGCTGTGGGCCTAAGCAAGCTACCAAATAGTGTCGTTTTCTGCAGTTGCAAGGTCACACTGGGGAAAAGCATCTGTGAAATGTAAATGAATACCTTCTGAAATCTGCAGTCTGGCCATAGTCGCAGCTATGGAGTCTCCATTAATGACATCCAGGAAGAAATCTGCTGGGTTGTTATGGGCTTCACATGTATAACCTGGAACACCATGTCAAAAGCAAACATCATAAACTTGAGAGAGTCCAAGTGTTCTGTATGCAAAAGTATAATTTACTCCACACTTTTCATCATTGCTGCAAAATCATTTATTAAAATGTAGAAACAGACATAAACTAGCTGTAAAATGTCAGCGATGCTTATGTGCTGCAGTCAGAATGGAATACTTGCAATAGTCAATTTTTTTGTGCATGTACATATGACCTGCAAAATTTGTAGAACATGATAAAAAATTTATGGTTTTAGCCATAACTTCAGAACAAAAGTATTATATGGCTGAGAAAACCCATTTGGGAAACTGACTTCCGTTCAGGAATGCTTGTTTGTGTTTGGATTGGCCTCTCATTAGTCATTTTATAGACACTCTATTGGCCACCATAGATCTTGGGGGCAGAGCTTTGAAAACATGGGTGGGAGTGTGTGTGTGTATTTTGGGGGGGTCAGGGGTCATTAGAGAGATAATCTTAAAAAAAAATTGGACTGATCTTTCCTAATGCACCTTTAAGTGCAGTTTACTCATATTTCACTTCAGTAAAGCTTGCAGTTTTCAGAACTGTACATAACAGAAAATGTCAGAATTTCACCATGTGAATGGTTTTCCCAGGATGCCACATATTTATGATATTGTACCCCTTGCTAATGCTAACTGAATGACCCCATATTAGATTGTTTAATCCATGTATGTTTTGGGGGTGTGTGTATTTGTGAATGTACCAATGTTGGAGAAGTAGTCTAGTGCATTGTGGGCCGGACCATGGTAGACTTGTTTGCCGTTGACCAGCAGTGTGAGGTTGTCAAAGAGCTGGTAGATGGAATAGCGTGGCTGGTGGATGGACATGATAATGGTACGTCCATTATTGGCCATTCTGAAGACAGGAAAACAAAACACTACCCGCATAACTAATCAAACAACACAATTACGTATTATAATAAACGTAAAATAATATACGTAATTATCCAAATTAGCAACATTACTGTGATTATTTTCCTATAACAGCATATATATATATATTCCAGACCATGATATGTCCCATTGTTATTGTTATGAGATAATCAATATTATTTGCTTCATCTGTTAGTGGTCATAATATTTTGGCCCATCAGCGTATGTTGTTACTATAGACAAGATAATGTGATGGAGCGAATGGGTTAATATAAAATATGATTTGCCTTGCAGCCTGAACTAAAGTCAGAGCTGCAGTTATAGAAAATTATTCACCTTATGACCAATCAGAATTGAGAATTCAGTAGTGCTGTGGTATAAAGCACTAACAAATCAATCAAAAACAGAGAATGTATTCTAAAGCAATGCTATGTTTCCGGTCTTAGCAGTGAGGAGAAGCAGCGTGGCCGCTGACCGTTTGAGCAGAAGTAGAACCGAGTTGGAGGTGCTGGCATCCAGGCCTGTGGTGGGTTCATCCAGGAACAGTACAGAGGGGTCAATGATCATCTCCATACCAATGCTGGTCCTCTTTCGTTCGCCTCCAGAGATGCCACGAATCAGCTGAGTGCCCACCTGAATGACCAAATGCATGGCATTGTAAATCACAGTGCATGCTGGGTAAGTTCTATTTGTGAAGGCTACATGTATTGTTAATTTGCCATTCTGCAGTAAAACAATCATCTTTGCTAAACCAAAGATTGGTAGGGAATGGGATTTGTTTATCACTTAAGGAAAACATGTCAGGATTTTCCAGATTTTAGAAGTAGTTTTTTAGATAATTTCAGTCTCACCCCTGTATTTAAAGAGTTTTTTTTAGCTTTACAAGATGTGCAGTGCAGGTGTGTGTCTGTATGTGTGTAAATACCCTTCTGTCTGCCACTTTACTGAGTCCTAACTCTGAAATGAGACGATTAACCCTGGCCTCCTTTTCTTTCTGTTTTACAGAGGATGAAAGACGAAGTGCAGCCGAGAAGCGAAGATTCTCCCGCACGGTCAGAGTGCCCATCACCACGTCATCCTATCCACACAAACACCAACGTTCACATACAGTAACAGTAATGCTCATCCTCAAAGTACTGCAAAAATATACCTTAGCAAGTGAAAATACCTTATATAGACAGAATATAGTCTAATTGATCTGGTATTTCTCATTACACCACAGCGCTGTTGAATTCTCGAAACTAATTGTTCTGAAGGTATTGACTAATTTTCTACAAGAGCAGCTCTGACAGTAGTTCTGGCTGTAAGGCAAATTACAGGTTTAAGTTAATGCACTCATTCTAATAAGTTGTTGTTTCTGTAGTAACAACTTACAAAGGGAGCTTTGTGTTTTCACAGTAATAATTTTGCAGAGAAAAAAAAGAGAGGCTGTTGACGGAACGACTGATTCTAACTATAGATGGAACGTAAGTGATAACAGGAATTAACTTGTTTCGTGGACATTCCACAACATTAAACATAACTATGAACTGATAAAAAAGTACAACTTGTCATTCGTATAAAATGAATACAATTCTTATTAGCCCATTCTCTTGTTTTCTGTGTTTATTAGCTTTTATCTTGTCTTATTGTGCTTGTTAATTTTATTCTGTCTTAGCCCTGTAGAATTATTTGTTGAGTTATTAATTCTATTCTACAGCACTTTGGTAGCCTTTGTGGTGTTGTAATTGTGCTTTGTAAATAAAGCTGACTTTATTTATTAAGACTATTTCTAGTTATTTTGACTAATTTCAACTAATATCATGCTGCTTATTTCAGGCATTTATTTTTAGAAAGAAGCCAAATAATCTACCAATATATTAAGGCCATTTCGGCTTAATAGGCTTAATGATATTAGATTTGTTTCATTGTAATCTCATAATGAAAGATGTTAGATAAATTCAACTCCATTTAAGCTATTTTCTCTTAATTTCCTCTTTTTTCCAGTGAAGCCAGTGTGTTTTGTTGTACCTGTATCACGTAGCCAGAGAGACATTTGAAATTGGATGGCTGTGGAGCTCCATCAATCAGGACTTCACCAGAAAGCCCTGAGGGGTCCTTCCTTGCTGCAAGCACATCCAAAAACCTGAAAATGACATGAAAGAAATGATTACCACATACTGTACGTATCAAGTAAAACATATTTTTGAACTCTACCAACTCTGGAGTGGGATGGAGGAGCTTTATATGCAGTCCAGTATAAAGGTTTGTATAAATCTAAGAGAGTATAAAACAGATAAAGGAATGTCATTTATAGTAAGAAGACAAATATATATGACCACATTTTACCTCTGTAACTGGAATTCATTCATTTAGAGATAAATTTGTGGATAAAGTTACATATAATCTTTCTAATTCAGAAAACACTGGAATGAAAATGTTTGCCCTCTACTGCATCTACATAGCCAAAGATTGTGATCATAGTTGGAATAAATAAAACTTCTAGAGAAATTTTTTCAATCCCAAGCAAGCCATCTCAGCTGAACTTGAAAGAGAGATTCATATTGGTACTCACGAAGATTTGCCACTTCCTGTAGGGCCTAAAATGGCATTTAAACCAGGTTTCATAATTCCACTGTGGAGAAACAGATCAATATCAATGACTCATTTTAAAGGAATTTGCTGTAGTACCAGTAACATGTCAAATCTGATGTTGCATTTTTATTTTCATTGTGCCAAGTTTGTCCCTGAGGCCACTCAATTGTGTGACTGTGTGAGAAAACTGCATTATATACTACATGGCCAAAAGTTTGTGGACACCTGACCATCACACCCATATGTGGCTCTTCCCCAAATTGTTGCCACAAAGTTTGAAGCACACAATTGTATGGAATGCATTTGTATGCTGTAGAATTACAGTTTCTCTTCACTGGATCTAAGAGGCCCAAATCTGTTCCAGCATGACAATACCCCTGTGCAGAAAGCAAGGTCCATGAAGACATGGTTTTCCAAGGCTGGAGTGGAAGAACTCGAGTGTCCTGCACAGAGCCCTGACCTCAACCCCACTGAACACCTTTGGGATGAACTGGAACACCGACTGCACCCCAGACCTCCTCACCAACATCAGTGCCTGACCTCACTAATGCTCTTGTGGCTGTATGATCACAATTTCCCGCAGTCACGCTCCAAAATCTAGTGGAAAGCCTTCCCAGAAAAGTGGAGATTATTATAACAGTAAAGGGAGGCTAAATGTGGACTGGGATGTTCAACAAGCACATATGGGTGTGATGGTGAGGTGTCCACAAACGTTTGGCCGTATAGTGTATTAAGTTCCAGGTTTATTAGGAACCTGGTAAACCTACCATATAAATCATGTTGTAGGTGTACAGTGGCTGACTGTAATCCATTTGTTAGAATGTGGGAGGAAACTGAAGAACTGAAGTAAACCCATTCTGACTTGGAAGAACATTGAAAACTCCCAACAGACAGTAACCTGCGCTCAAGATTGAACCTGTGACCCTGGAGCTGCAACGCTGTGCCATTGGGTCAGTGCAGGTATGAGGTAACTGTCCCCAGAACACTACGGAGCAGCTCATCTAGCAGCGTATGTAAGCCATAGTTCTGAAGTTGTATCCTCTTCCAGATCAAAAATGTTATCTTAATAGCTAAAGAAAAATGCCAGTCATACTGGAGTTGATCTAATCAGATGTGGGCAGAGTAAAGAGTCACACAGAGATGAAATCTGCTCTGACAGGTCATGCTGTTGGGCAGAACAAGAATGGCTCTTCACCTGCTTATTTAAGGTGTGGAATGACAGCAAACCATCATGTTTAAGGTATTGTGTGTAGCGTAGTGAATGCTCAGTCACACTTTCTATTGCAAGGTTGAACCTTGAACCTTGAACCTTGATGTATTATTTCGATGCTTAGTCACACATAGCACTCGCTCTAAATGAGATGAGTACGAGATTAGACTCACTTGAGGTCCACCAAGATGTTCTTAATGATGCTCTTCTTCTTACAGGACCTACTCTTCATCGTCACACTGTACTGGATGTTGTGGAAGCTCACGGTGGCTCCGTGCTGCCGTGAGACCAGATCTTTGGTGATGACTCTTTGTCCAGATGTCCCATTCTGGCCCACGTCCTCAATCATGTGAATGTTGATATGATTCTCTCGACCCTCCATCTCATGAGGCTTTCTGTCTGCATAGATATATAATAAATATAGTGGTGAATGGATATAACACTCCAGCACGATAATAGAGACCGAGTTCCTCAGATGAGTGCAAAAGTTTGCACACCCTCGACAGCAATTCACTTTAACGTACAAGATATTTAGTGTTAGTGTTAGGTTTCATGGATGTTCCTTCATTATCACAGCAATTTTGTACCCCCTGATTAACTTCACATCTCCCTCCAACCTTTCTTGTTTCCTCTGATCATCGTTTAGATCCGCTCAGTTACTATATTTCCTGATTTCCTATTTTTCTGTTAATTTTGCCTTTGGTTTTGGATTGTTGCCATGTCACAGTTCTTTCCCGGCTAACAACAAACATTATCAGAACATTAATTAAGCTGCTCATCTAGCACATCTTTTGCATGTAATCCTATGGGAAGTGACCTTTTTAAAAAAAAGTATTTACCTACTGATCAAATCAATTCACGAAAACGAACAAAATGGTGTTGAAAAATGATTCTAGTTAGTGAGCAAATCTAAGGAAATTTTATGACATGTTGAATTGAAAATATTTCATTCCCAGTATTTCAACGATGCAATATAAATTAAAATAACAACTTGTTTGTATGTCCACCAGTACATGATGTGTCTGTATGTCCACCAGTACGTGACGTGACATCTCGCTTGAACTATTGCGTGCCACATTCAGTTTGCATAAGCAACTCAAATTTGCTTGACATTTTTTTGCTGCTGAAAAAAACCGATTAAAAAAAGGGTGCAAATGCACCCTTAGGCTGTAACATTCCAGAAATACCATTTCTACGATGTTTTAAATAGATTTGCTGTAATACTGGTTTGCTTGGTAGTGATATAACGATGTTACTCACGCAATGCTTCCAGTAAGAAAAAAAATCAATTAGACAACATGTTAACATTGCTACAAGTAAAAACGTTGCAGCAAAGTTGTGGGAAAATTTACGGACATAATAAGAAAACTTGACAGAGTTGAACGTTCTTAGAACCAAACATCCTGCTCGCCTAAAACTGTTAGCTGCATTTATGATTTCTTCTTCTTTTTTCTAAGATAAACTGCAAAATATAGGTACACCTGCCTTTTTTTTTTTCAAAAACACAGGGGATGCAAAATCTTGCATTCAACTGTATTATACAGAGAAATGCACTGAAAGCAAACTATTTGCTGTTTTACGTGCTGCTTACAATACGCTGAGGATGGAATAGTGTGTGCAATAAATCAGACTTAATCATAGACACTGTTGTTTTATGTGGAGTTATGCAAGAGATGAGTTGTGTAAGAAAATGTGCTTCTGGTGTGTAACAAATACAAGGGGAGACTCTTTTTCATCTTGGAGAAAGGCAGCTACAGAGCACATTCTCCATGCCGTGCATATTAACACGATTCAAACAAGACTGCCATGACACCGTCCAGTCACTGAAAGATCATCACCGGCGGGGTTGGGGGTGGGGGTGGGTTCATTATTCAGTGGAAAGGGCCATTATTCAAATGTGTACCCTAATAATTTGGCTGTTTGTTGGAACTGTGGCGCTTCTTATTACTGACCTTTCCACTCGGTGAACTCATGAGGTCCAAGTAGCACCTGTTTTTGAGTTATTGAGGTTTGAATTAAACTCATTCAATTCAAATGACTAGTCAAACAGGCTAATAACTGTAAGAACTCAGTAATAAATATAACACTGAAAAAAATGTTTTAAAAAAATTTTCTACTTCTTTCGGCTTTTCCTTTCAGGCGTCGCCACAGCGAATCATCACTCTCCACCTAATCCTATCTTCTGCATCCTCAACGCTTGAAAAAATAAAATAAAATAAATAAATACATAATTTATGAATTTATTTAATTTATTCATTTTTTTATTTATTAATATTAAATTAATTTAACTTTGTTTATTTAGCACCATTCATACATGCAAAATAAACAAACCATAAGTAATAAATAATAGCAGTGAGAAAAAAGACAAAACAAATGATATAAAATTACAATAGAAATGTGTAAAAATAGAATAAAAGTGCAATAATTCAAATAATATAAACATGAAGGTAAACATACTAATTAAAAGTAAGAGCACTAATTCAAAACTAGTTAAAAGCTGAAATGAATAAATATGTTTTGATGAATGTTTAATGGTAGCGTTCCACATCTTTGGTGTACAAAAACAAAATGCTGTTTCATCACTGTTTTTATGTTTCCTACGTGGAACATGGAGAAGGTTAACACTAGATATACTTAAGACATGATTAGGATCATAGAATATCATGCATTCAGAGATGTATGAAGGAGAAATAAAGGTTAAAGATGAAGTAGCTCCTGAAATCATTAATGTCTTCCAAATTACTAACAAATAATGTTATTTTATAAATGAGGAGAATAAATCATGCTCACCTTCCTTCAGTGTTTCTTGTGATGATCTTTGAACACTTTAGCTAATCCTGGGTCGATCCTGCAGGCTGTGTGAATGAACTCTGGAGAGCAGCACTTATAGAGACATAACCTGCAGGGGGAGGAAATAATGCAAACCACAAACAGCATTCCACATTAAACACGGCAAAGAGTCGACTAGATACCATCAGAGACATGGGAGAGAACTGAATGCTCATATCGCCAATCGTTTCTATAACACTGATTCTGAGCAGAAGTAATGATGGTTGGAACAATTTGACTTCATTCTTCTGTTTGGAGAGCAGCATGTTCTGTGCTTTGGACATATTTTTCTTTTGACATAAGGTTCCATCACAGCACACTTTATAACACTCCAGTGACCTTTTTAAAAATGATTTCAAATTATACTTTTGTATAAATTGTGTAAAAAAATTAAATTATGAAAAGGTATTTAGTTATTATTGTTGTTATTATTATTATTATTATTATTATTATTATTATATATTTTTTTATTTTTGTTTTTTGCAGAAAAAGGTTAATGAGAGAAAAGTTATCGTAAGAACCCACTTTGTAACAAATATCTTTTTTTTAATCGTGAGAAAAAACTTGTATATATTTTGTAGATAATGAAATTATGAAACCACATTTTGAGTTATTTTATTTTATTTTTTTACTCACTTATTTAGTTATATTAAAATCAAAGTTAAATCAAATATTTAGTTACACAGAAAATGGTCAAAAATGGTTATAATCACAGACTACATTGTTATACTCCAATTACACAAACTTTATTTCTAACCTTAACCATTTATTTATTTATTTATTTATGACCAAAAAAAATATGAAAGAAATTATTTTAATCTATTTTAGAGGTTAGAGCTTTTAAAGAAAGAGGAAATGACTCCAAATACACTGCCTGGCCAAAAAAAAGGTCGCTGTTTGGGTTTAAATAAGCAAATACTTAAGAGCATATGATTGGATCATTACTGCAGTGATTAATATGTTTCAGCTGGCAACAGTTCTTTTAACCTTAGCTGATGCAGTGTGTAGCTTCTCATTTCTTAAACAACCATGGCAGATTACGTATCCCATGGCCGTGGAAAAGATGTTACTGAAGGGGAAAATTGTTGGCCTGCATCAAGCAAAGAAAACAACTAAGGAGATTGCTGAAGTCACTGGAACTGGGTTCTGAAATGTCCAGTGCATTATTAAAGCCTGGAAGGATAGTGGTGAACTTTACAGCAAAAAATGAAGTCGGAAAAAAATCTTGAATGATCGTGATCAGAGATCTTTAAAACGCTTGGTGATGTCACATCGTAAAGAAATCGACAGGAGAACTCACGGCTATATTTAATAGCGAAAGTAAGAGCATTTCCACACCCACAATGTGATGAGAACTTACAGGATTTGGACTAAACAGCTGTGTGGCCACAAGAAAGCCATTTGTTAGTGAAGCTAATCGGAAAAAATGACTTCAATTTGCTAGGGAGCATAAAGACTGGACTGTGGAGCAATGGAGGAAGGTCATGTGGTGTGATAAAATCAGATTTACCCTATTCCAAAGCAATGGGCGTGTCAGGGTAAGAAGGGAAATGCATGAAGTGATTCACCCGTCATGCATAGTGCCTACTGTACAAGCCTCTGGAGGCAGTGTTATGATCTGGGGTTGCATCAGCGGGTCAGGTCTAGGCTCAGCCTCGTTGTGCGGCAATAAAATGAAGTCAGCTGAACACCTGAATGTAGTGAATGACCAGGTTATCCCGTCAATGGACTTCTTCTTCCCTGACAGCTCAGGCATATTCCAGGATGAAAATGCTAAGATTCATCAGGCTTAACTTGAGTCGTTAAAAGAGCGGTTCAGGGAGCATGAGGAATCATTTCCACACTTGAATTGACCTCAACCCCACTGAAAGTCTTTGGGATGTGCTGGAGAAGACTTTACGGAGTGGTTAGACTCTCCTGTCCTCAATGCAAGATCTCAGCCAAACATTAATGCAACTCTGGATGGAAATAAATGTTGTGAAGTTGCATAAGGTTGTTGAAACAATGCCAGGACGAATGCGTGCCGTAATCAAAGCTAAATGCAGTGCAACAAAATATTAGATTGTGTGACTTTTTTTTTTTTTGGCCAGGCAGTGTACTTTCTCAATGCACTGTATGTTGTATATGCATTATTAGTGTATATATAGGTGATATAATGGTAATATCGCAAAGCTGTTGTTATTAATGTGTGTAAACATCATGCCTCTCTTATTTCCCTGCCATCTTATTAAGATGCTATTATGAAAAAATCTATATAAAAGAGATAATAGAAATAATAAGTTCTAAAAAGTAAAATTATACTTCAGAATAATGATCATGCATTGCCATTTTAACAGTATTGTGATTTTTTTTTTTTAAAGAAGAAAAAGATGAACACACCTAGAGCCTGTAATCGCAGACTCTTCTTCACTTATCCTTATTCATCACAGCTGACAGTTTAAGGATGTGTTGGAATGTCAGAAGACACCTCTTGTGCGTGTGAGTGTGTGTTATTGGTGTGGTCCATTCTTGCTTTATGTAAACATACGACAGGTTAAAGGAGTATAAATAAAGTTCATGAAGAACACCTCCCACGCAGGAAGCTATGAAACCGATTAAATAATCTGTCACGCTGAGTTTTGAGCTCATTAATACAAATCTGAAGCAAAATTTCACTTAATATTTCACTCTTTTAGACACAGACGATTAATATTTCTTACCCACAGAGGCTCTGGTTACTTCTTCAGTTTAAATGAACATTTAATTGCTCACTACAGAGAGAAATGAGTTTCTGCAGGATTTGGAGCCTGCTTCATTGTGTAATAGTAGCAGATAAAGTCTGCAACGGCACAACCTGCTGGACCCAACCTGAAACGATCCACACTGGGAATAAAAAAAGGGGATGGACAACATGCATCTAACAAACAAGATTATAGAGACAAACACACTTTTTCAAATGTGTTACAGTACGGTGCAAAAGATAGCGTACATTACGTAGAATTTTTCATTAGTTATTAAAAAGTAGAAGCACATGCCACACATAGGAGCCTCTCTTTCACTGTTTAGTTGTCATTTTCAGCGCTGCCTTTTATGGAGTTTTGTGTGCGTCACTAACTGTACATCAGCTGTGCCGTCATCGCACTCGGTAAGTTACAGCAGACTGGCATTTATCAACAGACGCATTTAAGAATTAAATCAGTGTTGCCAAAACTTTAGTGATTTTTATCTCGGTTTGGCCTGCAAAAAGATTTACGCACAACGTAACGAGAAATGAGGCCCAACATCTATTGATTAACGTGCTATACAAATAAAATGTAATTGAATTAAATGTGAAATAAAATAAAAAAAACACACATAAAAGTCTGCAAAAATCAGTTAAATTCCTGTTTCTGCTGAAACTTTATTCACAAGTAAATAAAGCTGCACAAAAACACACTTTTGCAGTATAGTAACTGAAAGTGAGGAGCACATATTCATACAACTGCAATGGAGTCATGCAATGGTACAGCAGTAAAAGGTACAGTGACTGTCTTACATTTTGTTTAATATGTTCACATTTTTTTTCAAGAGAGCACGGAGTGGTGATGATGATGATGATGATGGAGTGATACATTACTTGTAGGGATGATGAGTTGATTCCTGCAGAATTTTAAAATCACCACATTTCCCCTGGTCTAAAACAATCAGTTAATGTCAAAAGGGTTTAAGAATGAACTGAACTGGACGGAGCATCACAAAATCAACAGTAGAGCAACCATCACATTAAACACTCTCTCTACCAGTTTGACTGATTGGATTAAAGCACTGGAAGCTGTGCATTAAATGTATAGAGTAGATATATGTGGGGCTCAGACAGCAAACTGGAACAGTAAAATGGGGTGAAAAACATGAAGAAGTTGTATAACAAACCGGTTTCAACACTGAAAAATCCAGCTTGAAAAGAATCCTGAAAAGGTACCAGCTGCCAAAACACTGGCAGACCATCTGTGCCAGCTGCTAAGTGTTTGTAGAAAGGAACCCATTTTGTTACTGATCCTACATTGTAGGCAAGGTGAAGCACTAAACACAAGCTTCCTCCACGATCTCCAAGCATCCTTCTGAACTGCTGCTCATGCTGTATCACAGGGCAGCAGGATGCTCTGAAGAAACCGCTGTCTGCCCTCTTCTGCATACACGAGCTCACAGATGCTCACGATTAGCTAAAGTCTGGGGGCGTTGACACACGGGGATCATGGCCAATTTTGCTCTCTTGGATACCTGGCCACAGATGGCTGTGGCATCGGCTGGTTTTTAACTCGCAATCTCCCGACAAGAGATGGAGCGCTTTTCTGTTGCACCACTCGAGCAGTCTAAACCATTTATTGATCACTTTAATGAAGTAATACGGAGACTGAAATATAACCAAACAACTGGCAAAGATGGTCTACCAGTTTGTCCAGCTCAAACTGCTTTTTGCCAGATAGTAGCTGGTCAATTTTGGATTAAACTTCAAATCCAGTTGCATTCACCATCTATTTCCGGACATCATAATGACCTGTATATAAGAAAACAACAAAAATGGACAACAAAATAAATATTTGTTTTTGTGAAAAAAAATCTTGAATGCAGATTCTGGGCACTTGACACACAGCTGAGAAAAAAAAGTGAAGCTTTTTTTTTTTTTGTACCAAAACATCTGTCAAATAACTTCACAGATAAGAGGGTCCTCAATCCAGAACTGATTCACTGTTACAGTCTAATACACTTTAATAACGCCAGACACGTCTTTACATCTATACAACAGTGTGTGTGTATATATATATGTATATATAGATTTCTTGAACATCAAAATATATAAATATTATTATATACAAAACATACAGTAAAAAACAAAACCTGTACCAAATGCACTTATGGAGACCGTTCTCATACAAAAGTGTTTGTGTATGAGCTCAAGCCATAAGTTTGCATTTTACGGATTCTATATTAGTGTTTTAAACTAGAAATCACTGTGCTCACATGGGGAGAGTTAACCACTGAAACAAAAAGGCACTAGATGAGCTGAACATTGTGCTAACAGTGGTCCAGATTAATTTAAAGTTGCGTTCATTGTGAGACGGTTATGAACAGATAAAGTTGAGCGATTTTGGCAGAAGGTAGCAGAAGCTAGCTATTTCCTCGAGCGTTGCCTGCAAAACCACACCCCCAAAAATCCGTGGCTAAAAACGCCTGAATCCTGGTGGAAGATGGGGATTTTTTAAAAAGATTTCCTGGCAGGTAAAGATGTTTCATCGTCCTGATTGGTTGGAAGTTAATGGTCCACGGCACATCTTTCCCATTTCACCGTTCTGTAAGGTACATCAAATAGCGGATACCTTATTGACAGCTGCTGAAATGTGAGGAGAACGGCAGCAAGTAGTAAATACTTTTAAAACAGCTGTCTGCACCTTTAAGATGATTAAACATTTATCAGCTGCCCCTGGATAAGTGCAACATCACCCCGTTTGTTCCTATTCACTCAGCAATAACTTCAGTTAATGTTCAATGTGAATAAAACATCACAGAACAGTCTGCGTGAATTTGGTGGTTGTGATGCAGACACCGAAGCATCTATGTTTTTGTTTTGCTGATCAGCTGGTTACTAAAAAGTGCAAACGTATCCTAGTACAGTGTATAGCTGGGCTCACTTATTACTGAAGGAATGTTGTTACAGGTTTGTACAGAGCAGCGCTAGTGACATACCTTATTTATAAAAAAAATAATGCCTGGTCACGTCTTAGTAAGGCATGGGAAAGAGATAGTGGCCATGACTTAATTATCAAGTCCAATAATTTCAGATGATCAAAATGGTTCAGCCAAGCATCGAAATGACGAAGAAGCACTTTAAACCAAGGATGCAAGAGATACAGAGAATCATCGTGACAAAGTGCAAGTGTACTTGACCTATGAAATGTGCGTGTAAAATAATAATAATAATTTAAAAAAACCTACTGTCTATTCACAGTTATGAAACATTCTGAGGTAAAACTAGACAACCGCTCATATGGCAAACGACGGGCCACGTGCCATCACTGGTCTTGTTCAGTTTCAGAAATACTGATTAGAGAGCACATACTGGACACTAAAGCACTGCTTTTCTTCAGCAAAGCAGATCTGATGTACACTGGAATATTTCTAATACAGTCTCTCATCAGAACTACGAATTTACGGACTGTGTCTTTGTCTGAAAGCAACGTTTTACTCAAGTTAACTGTTTCTGCTTTCTGTTCCCATAACACCCTGGACTTATTGCACTCTGGGATCCTCCTCCCACCTGGTCCACCGATTTTTTTCCCAAACACCCCATCTCCTCCTCCTCCTTCCTCTTTCTCTCTTTCACTCTCTGTCCTTCGCTCATTCATGCCCAACGACCGCTGGACACAAAGCTGCGGCTGAAGGAGAAGCTGACGTCCGAGCTCTTGTATTTGCCCCATGCGCCAAAAGGCACCACGATGATTGTGCTGTTGTCCTCTGCGCCGTACTGCAAAACCTGAGAGAGGGGGTACATGAGTGAGTGAGAGACACACACAGAGAGAGAGAGAGAGAGAGAGAGTCAGCCATGCTAACTGTTGATACAAATGTCTGATAAGGTATGAATAAGATATTAAAGAAAATATTGCTTTTACTTTATAAATAATTAATGGCAGTCTAGTATTAACTTATAGTTGTGTTAGGGGTTGCATAGACAATATGATTAATACACCCACTAGTCATTGCTGTGGGGACGTCGGCTCGTTGGCTAGTCTACTACGACTACTCTGACCAATCCTGCCCACTGCAGAAGGAATTCTGACCAATCTCGCCTGCTCACAGTTATTTTTGCCATCTGTAATAATTTCTAATGAACTTAGTGTTTCCAAATATAACTTCAATTAAACCACAGAGTCCCTGACCAGGATAAAGCACTAAGGATGAATGAATGAACAAATTATTAAATCTCAATTTACACTAGATATGTGACCCTAATAGGGTAAATGCATCTTATTCTGTTTAGTAGCCAATCAGAGGTGAGAGTTATTTTTTGTTTACCAAATTCTAAATGTGGCTTAAGTGAGAAGTAATGCGTTATATGAACAGAGAGTGTTGTGAACACAGCTTTCTCTCTCTGACCTCGGGCCCGTACCTGTTCAGAGAGACGCTGTGCTGCCTCTTTGGGGTCGTTGCACTGGTTAATGACGTCGCAGATCTCCTGGCTGTTCATGATGAAATTGATGCCGTCTGTGGTGAGTGCGAGGAAGGCGTCGTGTACGTGATGTAACTGCACAGAGCAGTACAGTCGCTTAGGTAAACACACACTTCAGCTGATGCATTTGATCATTAAACCAATTTCTGCAGTAAAGCCACCTAAATCAACCAGAAAGCCCACTCACCGAAATCCGCTTGGTCTCTGGTTCGGCGACGACACCTGCGTTTTTCAGGTCGAAGTCTCCGATGCTCCGCGTCATGGCCAGTCGCCCGTTTACGTGAGGTTGACCCAGGCTGTTCCACGTCACCATACCTCCACTCTTACGGATCCTACCACATATGGGCAGGCATAAAAAAAATTGATAATAATCACAAAACGTTGTGATTTGCACTGAAAGGTTCTTCATCTGCATCTGAAATAAATCTGTCCAGTGTTTCAGGTGATACAGTGCTATTACAACATGCAAATTAGGACAAGTACTAAAAACATTTAAACAAACTATTGTATTTTCAACTACAAGATGCACCCTCCTAAATTTCATCTGTTTAGAGAAATAAAAAACACACACAAACACATACATATACATATATATATATACACATACATATATATATATATATATATATATATATATATATATATATATATATATATATATATATATAAATATATATAAATGGCAGCAGTATACAGGGTAGCATCTGCTTTGTTTATTTGTTTATATGTTTATATATCTTAGGTACAAATCTACAGTATCCAAGTGAGATCATTCACTGAATCAAGAGTGAGACTTGGGCATAAACTGTTATTAGGAAGTGCTCACAGCTTTAGCTCCACCTACTGGATAAAAACTCCAGTGGATATTAAAATGAGGATTTCAGCTCCTGTTCTGGAGGCCCACTACAGGGAAACCTTGAGACTGAACAGAAAAATGGGCCTCTAGAACCCGAACTGTGACTCTTTGAAATGACACAGAGCACATTTCTCTAGTGCGGTAGACCAGTGGTTCTCAACTAGTCCTACCTCAGGCCCTACATTTATCTTTTATTAAAAGATAAGGGTGTTAAAAAGCAGACTTTTTAAACTTTTTAACCCTTCTCACAGAGGACCTGCTAACACTCCATTCAATAATACACAGTCACGGTCTACGTGTATCATTGTTTAATGTTAGGCTATTTACAGGTTTTACAGATTAGATACAAGCTGTAAGTGGGAAATGGCAGATTTCTCACTGCATATACTATTAAAAGGAAAATAAAAATTACCTTTATAATGGAATTAAGAACTATTGCATTAGAGCACCATGTAGCACTGGTGGCCATCCCTCACCTCTCTTTCTCATCCTTCCTCTCAGGTGTGTGGTCCACGGTGAGTTTAAGCGCCTTGCCCTTCCGGCAGAGCATGGCACGACTGTCGCCCACGCTGGCCACCACCAGTTCGATGCCGTCTCTCAGCAGCGCCACCGTGGCTGTGGTGCCTGCGCTTAGCACCGAGGCTGTAAAGCACCAAAGACAGAGCCCAAGAGTTAAATCTGAGAGGGTGGGACACGCAGTGATGCTGCACTGAACACGGCATGATTTAAAAATAATGCACTCGCTGAGAGTTACTGCAGTGTGGACACACAAACACACATCACACTGTTGTATTTAAACACACTGCTGTATTCACACAGACTCTACTCTCTCTCTCACACACAGCTTTGATGAACTCCATAGAAAAAATACAAGGAGAGAGGAAGTGTTCAGGGATACTTCCAAAAGAGAGGATGGAGGGGAAAAAAAACATTAAACATGCAGGATAAAGCAGTATTTTTGGTAGAGCAAAGGGATATGAGAGAAAGAAAAGAACATGAGTACAAGTACAGCATGCCAAACTGCAGAGGTACTGAGAGGGTCTGAGAGGAAGAATGGGAATTTTTTATTCAATCAAAAACATCTGCAGCTGTAGTAAAAATGTATCTATTTATTTATTTAAAAAAAAAAAAAAAAAAAAAAAAAAAAAAGGGTGTTAAATCTCACTATCTTCCTGCTCTCTACATAACACAATGAGTGACCTTGTAGGTGAGATGGAAAAAGCAGTAGTAAAACAAGTTGAACATAAATCAGCATAAATTATGTAAGGTGAGCTATTAGCTGACTAGAAGTCTCATAGGCTGATGCACTTTCAAAGACAGTGGTGTTTGTTTTAATAGAAAAGTTTTCATTTTCTTACGTTTCAGTAGGAAAATGGCTATGTGCTTTTTCTTTTTTTTTTTTTTTTTTTAAATCCAACTGTTAGCAATGGGTGTGGCTGAAACACCTGAACTCAATAGTCAGGAAGGGTGTCCACATACTTTTGGCTATAGCGTATGCGTGCATATATACGCATGTACATATATACAGTCCCCTCTGAAAGTATTGGAACACCAAGGCCAATTCTTTTGTTCTTGCTATACACTGAAGACATTTGGGTTTGAGTTTAAAAGATGAATATGAGACAATAGAATGTCAGCTTTCATTTCCTGATGTTTACATGTGTTAAACAACTTAGAACATGGCACCTTTGGGGCAGACCACCCAATTTTTAGGTGCGTAGAAGTATTGGAACAGATAGTATTGAAGTAAATTAAAAATAACACTTAATATTTGGTTGCATATCCCTTATTGCAATAACTGCGTCAAGCTGGCGACCCACTGACATCAAACTGTTGCATTCTTCTTTTGTGATGCTTTTCCAGGCTTGTACCACAGCTTCTTTCAGTTGTTGTTTGTTTTGGGGGGTTTCTCCGAGTCTCCTCTTCAGGAGGTAAAATGCTACTCAGATGCCCCCTGATGAAGTCCTTTGTTGTGTTGGGAGTGTGTTTTGGGTCATTGTCTTGCTGCATGATGAAGTTCCTCCCAATCAGACTGCATTTCTCCGTAAACTGAAAGATAAAATGTTTCTGCAGACTTCTGAATTCATTCTCCTACTACCTTCATAAGTTGCATCATCAATAAAGATTAGTGAGTCGGTTCCAGAAGCAGCCATGCAAGCCCAAGCCACGAAGCTACCTCCATTGTGCTTGTCCAGTGAGCTTGTATGTTTTGGATCATGAGCAGATTCTTTCTATTTCCACACTTTGTCCTTTCCATCACGTTGGTAGAAGTTAATCTTGGTTCCTAAACTTTTGTAGAAGTGTGCGAATTCCAATCTGGCCTTCTGATTCTTACTGCTTAGTAGTTTGAGTAGTTTGCATCTTGTGGTATGGCCTCTATATTTCAGCTCTCAAAGTCTTCTCCAAACGATGGATTGTGATATCTTCACCCCTGCCGTGTGATGGTTGTTTGCTGAGGTCACTGACTGTTGTTTTTGGGTTTTTCTTCACAGTTGATGTTTGTCATCACGTGTTGTTTTCTTTGGCCGATCTGCTCAATGCCTAGTTGTTAGCACACTAGTGTTTTCTTTCTTTTTCCAGGACATTCCAAATTGTTGTGTTGGCTCTGTCCAATGTTTGTGCAATGCTTGTGCTCTGATCAATTTTCCTTCTTTTCTCAGCTTCAAAATGGCTTGCATTCTCCCAAACACGGCTCTCTGGTCTTCATGTTGGTTTATCCTTTTTAACAACAAATGCAGTCTTCACAGGCAAAACCCAGGGTTCAAACCAAGAGTAGACACTCAGAGCTATTAACTGTTGAAACAATCGATCTAAAAAGGCACACCTGGGCAACAAGAATCACCTGTCGGTCACAAGCTCCATTATTTTTGACGACTTGAAAAATGGGTGGGTTCAAACAAAAGGTGCCATGTTCTAAGCTGTCTAAGATGTTCTCTGTGTGTAAATATACGGAAACGAAAACTGAAATTCTGCTCTATTGTGTCATATTCATCTTTTGTTCTCAAACCTAACAATGAGATCCCGTACATGCTTTGTAATCTCTTTGTGAACCATGGCTTCAGTAGTTGGATGAAAGGAAGAAGATATCAAGAAAATCCTACAGAAACAGCTGATTTTGGTTTGGTTAATTCTGAGCACAGTCACATGCCCCATTATAAAAGGCTGTGTACAATTGTGCAACCAGGTTATTGTAATTCTTTTGTCTTTTTCCTCCCTAAACCATTTCTATTTGTTTTTCGTTTGAGTTTTGTTGGTTCCTATTTCAAAAGAAAGGTTGAAAAAGTCTGCCATGACTTCTCTTGGTTTCATTTTTTACATCACAAAAACCTGCAATTTTAAGAGGAGTGTGTAGACTTTCTACATCTACTGTATAGCCTAGGTGTATCTAATAAATTAACAACTCAGTGCAGATTCTTTCTTCAGTATTCACTGTGTGAGAAAGACAACAAAAACACAACTTTGGTCATCACTTTAGCTTTTTTTTCAATAATGTGTGGACAAACAGGAAGTAGCTAGAGAGAGAGAGTTGGAGGAAGAGAGAGATTCAGAAAGAAAGGGAGAGAAAGTTGAGGAACCTTCCAGAAGCCCACGCAAGGACCCGCTGGACCAATCTAGCTCCTCGCCTTCCAAAAAGGTAGCGCAGAGCTGCCGCTCTTATGGGTTCTTAGCTGGGTCCGCAGCTGTCATAACACGCACACACACACAAAGGGCAAGGTTGTACATTGCAGGCACCAAGGCCATGATCGGGCCACACAGTACAACAGTGACATGGTGAGGGTTAATTATACCTAACGTTTCGACTTGCAGGGCTTGTATAGATCTATTCTGTAGCTTTTGAAAACTAACTAGATTAAGCAATAATGAAAAGTATACACTTTCACTCTTTAAGGTAGAACGTTTAATATTAAAAATACACTATTCTAAACATAGCTTTCACAGCATTAGTGTGGAAGGACAACTGTGTGAACCCAAACTACTTCTATAAATAGAAATTAGAATCAAAAGATGCAACATTTGAGTTGCACAGTTCGTCTCCATTCATTGCCTTTTTGTAATACTTTTAATTTTGTAATTACATACGACATTATTAGGCTCACAAAATTTCTCTTGGCATAGTGTCAGAGGAATCTACAGCAAGGTCCATAAATATTTGGATACTGACAAAGTTGTTGTTATTTCAGCTGTCTACCAAGGTATATAGGAGATGAAATTCAATGATTAATATATATTGATAAAAGATTTTCAGCTTTAATTTGAGGGTTTTTATATCCAAATTGGCTGAACAGTGTAGGAATTACAGCACTTTATTATATGTAGTCCTCCTTTCTATGGGACCAAAAGTAATTGGTTAAACTAACAACCAGGTCTTTACTTCTTGTTCTTGTGGCGTTTTGCCTTCAGCAAGTGAAATCCATGTTCAATTGGATTCAGGACATTTCACTTGACTTGGCCACTGCAGGACATTTCACTTGACTTGGCCACTGCAGGACATTTCACTTGACTTGGCCACTGCAGGACATTTCACTTCTTTGCCCTAAATATGTCTCGGGGTGCTTTTGAAATATGCTTTGGGTCATTGTACATCTGCACTGTGAGGCACCATCCAATGAGTTTTGAAGCATTTGACTGAAACTGAGCAGATAATATAGCCCTATACACTTCAGAATTCATCCTACTACTTTTGTCAGCAGTCACATCATTAATAAATAGAAGGGAACCAGTTCCTTTGGCAGCTATACACCCACACCATAAGATGAGATGGTATGCTTTGGATCATGAGCTGTTCCTTCCCTTTTCCATACTCTTCTCTTTCCAAGTTGACAAGTTGATCCTTATCTCATCTGTTCATAGAATGCTGTTGCAGAACTGGACAGGCTTTTTTAAAGGTGTTTTTAGCAAACTCTAATCTGGTCTTCCTGTATTTGAGGCTTGCTAAGAGCTTGTGAATTTACCCTCAGTATTTACTCTGGTGAGGTCTTCTCTTGACTGTTGACTTGGAGGGTGTTCTTGATCTGCCCAACTGTTGTGAAGGGAAAGAATTCTTCTATAGCTGAAAAGCCAATTGTCCAATCACTGGTCCTTAAAAAGGGGCGACCATATATAAACAAGTGCTGTAATTCCTACACTGTTCACCTGATTTGGATGTAAATACCCCCAAATTAAAGCTGTAAGTCTGCACTTTGAGCTTATATCCACTATTATTTTAACTCCTATATACTCTAATAGACAGCTAAAATAAAAATAACTTTGCCAATTCCCAGTTATTTATGGACCTGAGTGTAAATGTAGAAAATAAACCACTATGGCACAATGAGGTGCATCTTTATAGCACAGAATTAAGCTGAAGACCTAAACTGGTTAACTGGTTAACTAATAACTAAAGGAGACACTAATTCCTCAACCTGACAAGCGTCACTGAAATCCCACTCCAGCAGATTAAACAGCAGTGAGGTTACCTACCATCTGCACTTAAGTGAAGGTGCTTCGCTAATGCTTTGTCCACGTTTAGAAATGCGTTTGTCAGGATGACCTCTAGGTTGTCTTCTTTTGCCACGAGTTCTCTGTAAACAAGTGCATTAGACACAGTATAATGAGTCTATATCAACACAACGCTTCAGAATGATTATATTCACATGTCTTATGCGGGTCAAAACGACCCAGCTGACATCTTTAACTACAGATAAACACTTAAAGCTTGATAATTACTTTAATAAACATGGCAGACTAATTTATATTACAGAGACTACATTTAGGTCATATCATTTAAAAAAAAAAAAAAACAGTGGTTTCTTTTTCATCTGAAACTAAATATTAGAAAGGGGTTATGCAGGCCTGTTTCCAGAAATACAGCTGTTATTGCCAATTATCGCAATAAATACAAGATATATTGGGTATTTAAAATATATTTTACAAACACACTGCCAATGAAAAGTTTTTCAATCTCCAATATTTTAGCATTTTTCTTTAAAGTACCTCATTTAATCTCTAAAATTGGAAATTCTAGTCAAGAAATAGGTACAAGTGAATCACGAAATGTTTATTATTAACAGCTCAGTGAATTGATCGTTGTTAAAAGTTACTATTTTATCAGGACAATCGAGATCTCTAGCTTTCCTTACATAATTACCATTCTGTACAAGTTTCTTTGGTCTGTACCAAAAATTAACCTGTATTATACCACAGTGCTGCTGAAAGTCTTAAATCTGATTGGTCAGAAAGTGGATTCATTTTCTATAACAGCAGCTATGACAGAAGTGATGTAAACTATCATTGTTATTTAACATCGACAAAAAAAAAACAAAAAAAACAACAACTTATAAATCACTGATGATCACAGCGGTGTCATCGTTCCTGATTACGGCGTCACTGATTGTTTTTCTACCACAGCACACCCCAGAGTGTTTTATTACAGGAGTTCAAAAACTTTTGACTGGCAGTATAGATTTCTCAAAACTGAAAAGTGATGGACTGAGTTAATAAAACTCAATCACAGGCAAGGGACAGAGTTTTTGAGATCTGAGGATGATCAAAAGGAAATCGCTACTTCAGTGGAAACACTTACTTAATATGCTGCTCCATGTACTTATGGCAAAAGTCGGCAGCCTGAGCGCCACCGTGGCCATCGAACACGGCGAAGTAAAGGATGTCATCGGTCATTTGCGACACCTGATAACGGTCCTCGTTCTCTTTGCGCTGGCCGATCTGCGAGGCGTAGCCCACCTTGGACAAGCTGACTTTGGGGATGGGTTTGCCGTAGCGGATGCTGGATGGCAGCAGAATCGGCTCGTCGATGCGACTGTCCCAAATGCCGAACGAGTCCCAGGTGGTGGGGCGTCCACTGCTGTCCGGGTCAAAGCGTGAATTGCTGGCGCGGGTGCCTGACGGGCTGTGTAGTGCTCGCATCAGCTGGTCCTGAATAAGGTGGACTCTGTTTAGAACCATCCTGCGGCACACGCGCGACCCGCCTTGCGAGGCCAGCTGCACGAGAACCGCCACAGACATAGCTCAGGAACAGACTGTGAAATACCAAACGGTCCAAAAAAAGCTCCTTTAAATACTACTCAAACCAGACTGATCCAGATACAGCGCCAGTAAGTAGGTCAGGGCCTCCTGAAATAATCCACAGGTTTTCTGAAAAACAGAAAAAGGGCTACAGTTTAAAATATGTAAACAAATGAACTGAGCCAGGCACACAGGCCTGAAAAGGACGTTTGATGATTTTAGATCAAAAATATGCATCAAAAATATGCAGTTTATAGTTTTTAGTAGTGCTTCTAGGCCAAGAATAATAACGTAATTTAAAAAATACAGAAAATACAGAAATACAGTGATTCTGGCTCCTTTTTCATCCCATAAAATGTCCCTGAGGAGTTCTGGGATGGCATGTACAGTTTCTAGAACGGAAAAAAGAAAGATAGATGTGCAGAAACAAGAGGAGCACATGGCCTAAAAGACAGAAACAACATGGTTAATGTTTACGTGAAAATTCGGTATGAATAGCCTGGCATTTTTGCATGTATTAGCTCAGTATGATATTACAAAGTCTTAAAGCTTGTATGGCTATATATGGCCATACTATATAGGGCTGTGGTTCATTCTGAAGTGATGGTGATCACTGGCAATAATACCAGCATAAAAAGATTAAATTATTTTAATATTTTATACCCCGATATTTTTGAAATATTCAGGATTTCCAACTAATGTATGTTGTCAACTGTCAAAATTAATAAGCATTTATCTAATTTGTTCTGGTATATATTTCTGTGCGCTTGTTTTCCCCAAGCTAAGACCTTACTGTATGACCTTGGTAAGAACTTCAGTACATGCATAACCATGCGCAAGCGATGCATAACCAGAAACAAACATGGCTGAGACTGCAGAGAGTGGGCTCACTAACTCACACTACGGATACATTAGGTCTTAAAGGACGAGTTACGTCAGTGAGTATGGAGGAGGTTCAGCTACAAGGTCAAACTAGAAAATGTTTGTCAGTCAACGTTAAACAACAAATTAACTCAGACAAGCATACCATGCTTTTTTGTGAATTAAACAGAAAAAGCCAAAGCTAGCAGTGGAACGGAGTATGTGAAGCAGTTAGCTACATAATAAATACTGTTTTGAAGTAAATACTTTTTTCACATTGTTACAAAATATCCCAAATATCGTGATGTTTTCTGAAGGCCATATCACCAATTCCTGCTTTTCAGTAAGAACTCTTACTAGCGTCTCTTTTCTTCAGGGCTTGAAAGTAACAACCAGCATTCACTTCAATATGCTTATATACACTGTAGATGTAAGCCTAAATGTGGCTCATGGCATGTTCTTGGCACATAAATGACAGGACGTGTAAATTTTACTGTGCTTTACTATATTTCACTGAGCTAAAGCCTCAAAAGCTTTCAGCAAGGTGACAAGTAGCTTTGTCACAGTGTCACGGTTAGTCTCTGTTGACTTTTTAAAACTACAGATTAAAATGCATTTCTGTCTATTACCATCTCCTCGTTTTTTTTTTTTTAATCCAAGTTCCTTACTCTTCTGGTTCTCATTCCTTTAGTGTCTGGATATGACTCACAAAAATTTCACAACCTCCTCCCTCTGGATCAAAATCATACTACAGCAACCTCCGTTTCTCTGTACAAGGGACGCGACTACACTTGAACACCCTTCATTCTGTTGTAAACAAGTTACATTGCTACCTCTGCTATGTTCCTAACTTTATCACACGTGACAGCTATCAAACACAAAGAAGAACATGGCATTGCTGACCTTCTGGCTAAGCAGCGCTGCACACTGACCTTCTGGCTAAGCACTTCACCTTTCCCCACAGCCCCTCTCTGTTTCAGCTTATGATGATGACGTGAGAAATACAGGCTCAGAAATACCTTTCTAAGAAAGAAGCAGTTAAAGGATTTGATCTTTCTGTCATATATACAAAGGTGTGCATAGAGATGTACAGAGATTTCATAATGAATTTTACTTTCATCATTACAGCTTATTATGGTTTATATCTTTTTAAATGGTGAATTAAAACTGAGATTATTTTAGATTTGACTATCACATTTTCAAACTGTAATGGTTGGATTTCATTCCGAATTTGGAGGAATCTGTATGAGGTCGCAGTTAAGTGACAGGCACTTCTTGGAGGCGGTTTCCCAACTTAGTACTCTTCAATCTTCAAGGCTTCTCCGCCAGTAAGCGAAAGTAAAAGGCTCTTGTTAATCTCTTCTTTTCACACACTAGCTTTAGACTCGGTATGGGTGCGGTCTCAAACGTGTGTAAGTCAGTCAGGCACTTCAACACGACATCTCTCTGACTTCACGTTCACACCTATGAGCGACTGAGAGTAACTGCCATGTTTTTGGGAGGTGAGAGGAGACCAGAGAACCCAGAGCAATCCCACGTGGACACGGGGAAAACATGTGCAGAAACTCGACAGCTCAGGACCGAATCTGGGACTCTGGAGCTGCAGCTGTCGTCACTACGTCTTATGTCTCATGATATGATACACTATATGGCCACAAGTTTGTGGACACCTGACCATCACACCCATATGTGCTTGTTGAACATCCCATTCCAGATTTAGGCCCTTTTTTGCTGTTATAATAACCTCCACTCTTCTGGAAAGGCTTTCCACTAGATTTTGGAGCGAGGCTGTGGGGATTTGTGATCATTCAGCCACAAGAGCATTAGTGAAGTCAGACAATGATGTTGGGATGTGAGGAGGTCTGGGGTGCAGTCGGAGTTCCAGTTCATCCCAAAGGTGTTCAGTGGGGTTGAGGTCAGGGCTCTGTGCAGGACACTCGAGTTCTTCCACTCCAGCCTTGGAAAGCCATGTCTTCATGGAGCTCGCTTTGTGCACAGGAACATTGTCAAGCTGGAACAGGTTTGGACCTCTTCATACCACTGAAGGGAAATTGTAATGCTACAGCATACGAAGACGTTCTATACAGATGTGCGGTTCCAGCCTTGTGGCACTTCGAAGGAACACACGTACAGTACTGTGCACAAGTCTTAGGCGCATGCAAAAAAATGCTATAGAGCAAAGATGCCTTCAAAAATAATTAAAGTAAATGTTTCTACATAAAAAAAAAAAAATTATACAGAGCAGTAAACAGTAATAAATGAAACAAAGTCAATATTTGGTGTGACAATCCTTTGATTTAAAAAAAAATAGTAGTGTCAGGTACAGTGTGTGCAGTTTTATAAGGAAATGAGCTGTAAGTGTTACTGAGCATCTTGCAGAAGCAGCCACAGTTCTTCTGGAGACTTTGACTGTCACACTTGCTTCTTATTTCTGCAGCGAAACCCAGCAGCCTTCATTATGTTTTCTGTCTGAAAAGTGCTCTCTTATTTAATATTCTGCTTTCTTTACTAAAATAAACATTTTTCTGTAACATTTAAATTTTCCTATGGAAAACTAATGTTGGGAAACATCTAAAGTGTTTTTTGTAATGACTCGATAATGTAGAAGTCTGTCCATCCATCCATTTTCTGAACCACTTATCCTACACAGGGTCACAGGGAGCCTGGAGCCTATCCCAGGGGACTCGGGGCACGAGGCGGGGGACACCCAGGACTAGGTGTCAATCCATCACAGGGCACAATCACTCACACACACACACACACACACACACACACACACATCCCGGACAATTTGGAATCAATTTGAACCAATCAGCCTACAACACACATCTGTGGACTAGGGGAGGAAACTGGAGTACCTGGAGGAAACCTAGAAGAAAGGGGAGAACTCGACGCACACAGGGCGGAGGCAGGATTCGAACCCTGAACCCCAAACCCCAGGGTGCCTATAAGACAGTATTGCACATGTACTGTACATGAGGTGTCCACAAACTTTTGGCCATACAGTGTATTCATAAAGACACATTTTTTATGTGAAATGTTTAATCGCATCTCAGCTAAAAAGGGGGTGTTTTGGCAAACCTCCCAGTGCTTAATTAGTTTTTAAACTCAAATACGTCACGCATGATGTATGAAGCTTTGTCTGGATGACGCAAACTCGCAGCACAGTGAGGTGTGTGTGTGTGTGTGTGTGTGTGTGTGTGTAACAGGAGTGAAGTACACCACCCCTTCTCTCTATAGGAGGCCAGGAGCTGCCCCTCCTTCTCCCTCATTCACACCGCTTTACACACAACCCCTTTATTCACTTATTAACCACACCACCGTTATTACTCGCATAATCAACCCTAATTCATCCTGCAAGCTTAGAAAACATGATAAAATGTGAAACGAATCAAAAGAGAGTGGGTTTATACCTGAAAGCGACACAATAACAAACCGGCTTAATGCGAATGACGCAACACTGTCTGGCTGTAGCTAAGCTATTAGCAAGCTAGTTTTTTTTCCCTCAACACAACCCCTGTCTCTGTGCTAACCTGTAATATTAATGCACCAGACACTTACACACAATTTAAAAGATGAGAAATATCCCAGTATCTGAATTCAGCAGCTAATAAAACTGTATTAAACGCCTGCTAATAATGCCTGAGCTCTTTCACACCGTTAAACACCGAACATGGAAAAAACACCACAACAGATACCACCTGTAATGCTACACACACCTTTCCTAAAATCACATCCTTCATATTAAACAAGGGATAAAATAAAGAATAAACTGAACTCACCCACACGCTCAAACCGCAGCACACAGTGTTATTTGTTGTTAAGGACAAACCCAAATGGCGAGAAGAGCTCCCGCTGCTGTCTGCGCCCACGATTAGCCACGCCCACAGAGGCGGGGCAACCGAGCATCATCCAATCACTGCGCTGGAAAAATATCACGCAGCCAATGAAAGTAATTCTGTCGTTCCAACCTTTCAATCTTTTTTTTTTTATTATTATTTTATTACATTTTATTTTAGCTTATCTCTGCTTTATTTTATTATTTGTTATAATTTGATTTCTTATCACTTGTTGCTAAAATGCAACAAAACTTGTTAAATTAAGGGACTGCATTCAGTAGGATTCCTCTGATCTACGATAAATAAAATAAAGGTAAAGCAAAGAATTTTATGCTTTTTATACATTTCTGGATTTTGCTATAGAACAATGAAATAGTACTTGACTGAATATTTATGTTTTTTTTTTTATATATCATTTTTAATAATAAGTTAGTTCTTATACTATATCCTAGTATATTATTCATTCATCTGGCAGTCTTCAGTAACCACTTTGTCCTGGTTAGAGTCACAGTAACTCTGGAGCCTATCCCAGCAACACTGGGTGCAAAGTGGCACTCACTGAGATACCAGTCCATCACAGGGCACCCCTCACACACACACACACACACACACACACATGTACATGTACATACACTCATTCCAACCTAGGAGCAATTCAGTGTAGCCAATCCATCTACCTGCATGTTTTTGGACAGTGGAAGAAACCAGAGAACCCGGAGGAAACCCATATGCACACGGGGAGAACATGCAAAACTCCACACAGACAGTTAACCAAGCTCAGGATCAACCTGAGGACCCCCCCAAGCTGTGAGACAGCAATGCAGTCCACTGCGCCACCGTGCCACCCTGTACGAAATGACATGTTATGATATGATATGATATAAATTATGTTATTAACACCCTATAATATTAGGTTCAATTACATTTACCTATATTGTTAAAATAACAAACTCTTTGCTTTACATTTCATTTAATTAATTAATTCATTAATAATACAGTAATGAAACAGAATTAATAAGTTAATTAATAAATTATTATATTATATTATATCAAATCAAATTTTATTGGTCTCTCTCACACACACACACACACACACACAGCCATACAGAGTACAACATGCAGTGAAATGCTTTTTATGACTGTCTGGTGACGTAAAACACAATTTACATAAAAACAGAATTTACTTACATAAAAATAGACAAAGAAGAATATAAAAAATATAAAAGATAAGTGGCAAAAAATATTATATTATATTATATTATATTATAGTAGTAGTAGCTGTAGTAGCAGTACAGTAGCCGTAGCAGTAGTAGTAGTAGCAGTAGTAGTAGTAGCAGTAGTAGTGTTGTGGTAGTAGTACTACTAGTAGTAGCAGTAGTATCAGCAGTAGTAGCAGTAGTAGTAGTAGCAGTAGTAGTGTTGTAGTAGTAGTAGCAGTAGTATCAGCAGTAGTAGCAGTAGTAGTAGTAGCAGTAGTAGTGTTGTAGTAGCAGTAGTAGTAGTAGCAGTAGTAGTAGTAGTAGCAGTAGTAGTAGTAGTAGCAGTAGTAGTAGCAGCAGCAGCAGCAGCCTCCACAGCGCCCCCTGCTGGAGGTGTGACAGCATTAGAGAGAAAGAGAGCAGACTGGTGATGAAAGAGTTTCATTCACACAGCAGCGTCTCTGCAGCATCATCATGCTGTTCTGCTGGGGAGATTCATCCCGAGGACAGCTCGCTTTTCCCGGCACTGGAGGGAAAGACATCGCCACACCGACTTCAGTGAACTTTAATGAACAACTCGTTCAGATATCTTGTGGAGAGCAGCACACTTTATTCCTGACAGTAAGCGGTCAGGTGCTGTCCTGTGGCCGAAACTCTAAAGGACAGCTGGGACGATCCAAGAGCAGAGACACCAAACTGCCAGGTAAACACACACACACACACACACACACACACACACACACACAATACGCAGCTTTACAAATGCGCAATGACAGATGACTTTATAACAGTGTAGCGATAGAGAGGGGAAAACGCCATCAGACTCCCAGACTTTTTCCTCACTCTGTTAAAGAGAAAATTATTTTACTCAGCAGTGTGTTTAAAGCTAACTAACAGTCCTGTCTGACCCCTTTTTAGACCTTTTTTTGACACTTTCTTTCTTGCCAAAGTGCCTGAGTTTCATTTTCGTTTCTGGGCTTCTGCTCTCAGGAATAGCTGGCACACACCCATCAGCAGAGCCAACACACTGTCAGATCAGCTACTGTACAGGGGGATTTTTATTAAACACAGACATAACTGTTCAGGATATTTAAAGTAATCTGACAGGTACTACAGAGGTCCAAATATGTAGTCCAAATATGTAGTTTTATTAAGTTCATTTTACAATTATGCTTCCTTTTTTTAATACACTGAAAAAAATCACTCATGGATCAATGTATCTAAGGACAGAATTTCCACTTAAATAAAATATGTAGCTTTTACATAAGAATATAATGTCCATGTTACTACAATAAATTAAGTTTGTAAATGTAGCTATTTCTTGTTAATAGGTTTAACATAAACCTTCCATTATTTACTTATTTTTTGTTTAACTTATATACGTATTTTACTCAAGTGGAAACTCTGTCCTTAATTTAAATACATTGATCCAAGATTATTTATTTATTTATTTATTTATTTATTTATTTATTTATTTATTTATTTTTTAGTGTATACAAAAATCTCAGTACAGTCTTTTTAGAGATCTTGCTATAGTTATGGTCTTTCTCTACAGTCTTCTGTTTGTCTCGGTTTGTCTCTCACTTTCTGTTTCTGCAGTTGTCTCTCACTCTCGGTCTCTTTTTTCATCTCTCCCTCTCTCTGCAGTGAAGATTGAAGGATTGGGAGCTGTAGCTGCAATAGCATGTGGACAGGACCACAGTTTGGCTCTGTGTGATTCAGGTCAAGTGTTTTCCTGGGGAGCAGGTGGAGAAGGTCAGCTGGGCCACAGCAGCCCGGTGGCAAAATGTCCCAAACCAGTGTAAGTATAAGACAGGGGTATCCAAAGTCCAGCCCCAGGGCCAAATGCAGCCTGTGCACAGATGTTAATTGAATGTATGATAGGCCCCCCACCGGCCAACACGTTGCACATTTTCCTTTCACCTGATGGTGGCAGTAGACTGTGTTAACACTGTTAGCTAAATTGCAAGAGCGTTTTTTTGTCTGTCTACACCTGCAAATTAATTTACTGAATGATATTTAGTCATGGCTACAGACAAAAAGCGCAAAGTTAACAGTGAGAAGGGGGGATTTCAAAAGAGCTGGAAACAAGAATACTTTTTCATCGAAAGCCATAGCAAATGTGTGTGTCTCATATGTCAAGAGACTATCGTAGTACTTAAGGAATTTAATATCATGAGATATTATGAAACAAATCATGGGCAATGCAAAACATATTCAGGAGATGAGAGGGCAGAGAAATTCAATTCAATTCAATTCAATTTTATTTGTATAGCGCTTTTACCAATGAACATCTCAAAGCAGCTTTACAGAACATAAGAAACAGAAAAACATGCAAACAAACAAAAACATGCAACAGTCCTAGATGTTAGACAAAATTATCCCTAGTGAGCAAGCCTGAGGCGACTGAGGCGACTGTGGCAAGGAAAAAACTCCCTTAAAAAACTGAAGCAGCTGGAAGCAAAATTTTATCAGAGCAAACAGGGCGCAGAACATTACTAGAGCTAATAAGTGGCAATGCTTCCAAACAATAAGCTCTGGAAAACCTTTCAGGAAATCTTAGAAAAAGTCCTTAACTTAAGTGGTCAATGTCATTTGTCCCAAAAAGAAGCACAACTTTATGAATATCATCTTGTATGTCACATCTACAGCTGTCAGGTTATACCCTGCTGCAGTTATTCCACTAAAATTAAATTCACTATACTTGAGCTTTAAAATAAGGCAATCCATTTTATAATTTCTGTTTATGGCAGCTAAAAAGGGTGGGAAAAAAACAGTTGATGGCCTTGAAAAAAGTTTGTCATTTCAAATCTCTAGACTGCCCGAGAATAATCTCAAGGATCCTGAAAGATTAATCCTGTCCTGCCATGATCATGACTTGTCTTATACTCATCTCAAGACCCCTATGTACTCATATCCAACATCTTTCATGTTAACATATTTCGTACTGTATACTGTAATAGTTCATAATGCCACTATCTGATGTCACCCTAAGGAAGTTGGGGATATATTTAATTTATAAATAACATGACAATTTCTAAAACTGAAACATCGTTCTACTTTTCCAGACCAGTTCAGTTAAAATTACCCTTCCAGATCCCAGTAGTGCAGGTGGCTTGTGGAGATTTCCATTCTTTGGCCCTAACCAAGGGTGAGTGTGTGGTGTATGATTTTTAAAACCAGCAATCTTCTTTCTAAAAACATGAACTAGACCAAATAAATGAATGTTGAACATTGAGCTAGCTAATTATAACAGTGATGAAACATACTGATGAAACAAGAACTTAACTGTCTTGAAGGAGGTGAAGTCTTTTCTTGGGGTCAGAATAAATATGGACAGCTGGGACTGGGGAAATCAGTGGACCTGCAGCCTGAACCTGCTCTGATACGATTTCTTGTCGGAGTTCCAGTCATTCAGATCTCTGCTGGTGGATCCCACACCCTGGCCCTGGCTCTCTCAGCTCAAGTGTTCTGCTGTGGAGCTAACAGTGTTGGACAGCTGGGCCTTAACAGGACTGATGTAAAAGGTACGGTTTTACATTTTGCCTTATATAAGATATTGAGCACTATTTTAAAAAGTTCCAGTATTCATTGTGCATGTGGTTGGTTAAAAATACAGGGTGTCCCATATGTCCAGCATCATAGGAGAAAAAAAACATAACCACTTTTCTCAATACACAAATTCTTAGGAGTAGAATTATTTGGATTAATTCTTTGTTTTTCAGATACATCACGGCCTGTAAAAATATGAATAATGCTGGATGTATGGGACACCCCTAGATCAATGGAAGATAAAGGTGGCCAATCAATTGGGTGCCATAAGTAAAGAATAAAACACCTGAGGGTACACAGTTATAGGAAAATAAACAACGGTAGGGTTGGATATGGCCACATACTGTACCAAAGTCCTGTTACTGTTCCCACAATGAAGTTCATTATTTTCCAATAATAACAAATCCCACTGTGCTTTATACCTCTTATAACATAGCAATTTGGCAAAGATTACATTTTTTTATTTATTACAGAACAACGTCATACTGTTTAAACTGTTTAGAGTTACATTTAATTGGAACATCAGTTAGACAAGTAAGTTCCTGTTATCACTTATGTTATAACAGCTATAAACAGTTGTTCCTGAGCCGTCAGTCACCAATCTCAGTTGTCATGTTACAGAGAAACTGCAAATCTCTCTTTCCTGAAGACTTTCCTGATCAGATATCTGATACTGATATGGATGTACTTTTAGGAAACTAGCTGAATCCCTGTAAGCTTCTGTTGCCAAGGCTTTAAAAGAATTTAAGATTGGAACCTATCAAATTTCATGTGATACCAGTCCAGCATTTCATATCAAAACCAGCCTGATACTGATACTTGGTGCATCCCTATTTTTAATCAAAGTGACTTACAAGTGGGGCAGAATCCAATCAAAATTGGTCCAACAGTGGCTCTTTGGAAGTCCTAGGATTTAAACTCACAATCTGGCCACTAACACAGTACCTTGATCAATGATATACCGATCCCCAAATTAGCAAGTTGGAGATTCTATATAAGGAAGGCTAATATAATATTGTATCTTACAGGCCGATTTGCAGTATGCGCAGTTCCAGCTTTGAGGAACTTGGGAGTTTCTTCCATCAGCTGTGGAGCAGCTCACACTGCTGTCCTTACTAAGGTACATGGAATGAGACAAGAACAAAGAAAAAACAGCTGGGTCAATACATATTTGTCGATATTGGCTAATATAATGGGAATTTATTCTTTTAGTTTCTTTTCATTTGTGCTACATGTGTGCTACAGAACAGTTACACAGGTTCCACGTGAATATTCTACATTTGCTGTAGATAGCATTCATACAGGTTCCAATCTACCTGCCTCATCATGCAGTTTCTGAAAGTTTGCTATTATTTTCAGGCTGGAGAGGTGTACACATTCGGAGAGGGAGCTCATGGTCAACTTGGGCACAACTCCACTAATAACGAGCTTCTACCCAGGAAAGTTGAAGGCATTGATGGACCTGCTAAACAAGTAACCTGTGGCAGGTGATTAACAAATAAGATATGCACAGAACAGATTCTCTTTTATTTTCGCAAAATAGAGAACAATTTGCTTGTGTAAACTACATGCTCAGTTAGTGGGCGTGTTGAGTAAGATTTACAAAAAAAATACTTGTTGTCAATCAGATCACATGCAAATCAGAGGAAGAATAATATTTAAATAATGCATTTGCATGTGCTAAATGTTCTCACAGAGTTTCCCAGAAGAGTGAAACAGAAACTTATCACACGTTAGTGTAATTGTATATCATGTATGAAAGCAAAATAGGAGTGTAGACATGAGAGTGTTTTCTGTTCATAAAGTATATATAAAGAAAACCATTTTAGAGGCTGTGTTTAAATGCTGTTCGGAGGTGTGACCGCTGATGAGTATGTTACCAACTGTAACATTAATTCATCATTGCAAAACTTTCTCATTATTTTGAGATACCAAGACATTGTTTTTTTTTTTTTTTTTTTTGAACAGAGAAATGAACAGAAAGCAATGGTTTTTATTTTGTCATCAAATGAAGGAAACAGGCTTACGCAAATTTAATACTTGCCCTTCAGTCTTATTAATGTGCCTACACAATAAGCATTCCCAGAGTGACTTCAGGCTGCGGTAAATCACATTGTATGTGCAAAATTAATGTATTTTGCATAGACACCACCCTGTACGTTTTGCAACTTTAGGTAGAAACACCAAATTGGGATGTATGTTTTTGTGGGTGTTAACATTTGTGTTATGTAGGGAATAAAACATGACAGGGTGTGCTGTTATAGCAAAATAATCAACAACAGGGTGGCGTGATGTGGTGAAACAGTTATTCTCCTATAGAACATGTCCTGAAGTGTTGTATTCCTTTATTCCACGGCAAGCTGACAACAAATATTATTTATTAAATAATGAGGGATTTCACTTTTTAATCCGTTTATATTTACATTTACTTTTGTGGAATGTCTGCAGCTTTTCATATTACAAAGAAACCACAGAGACCTTGGTCTTATAGTTACAGCTTTACCTCTGACTGTTACAAAGCACTGATACTGGAAGAATCCTTCCATAAATGCTACAGTTCTCCTAACAGAAAACTTCTGTTAACTTCTGTTAATGATTCCACACATTTTTCTTATCCATTTATGTGGATCATCTGCCATACAGGTCCATGTGTAAGTCGTTACTATAGAAACAATAACATATTAGAAGGAGTGCATTAATATAAACCTGTGAACTACTGACAGAGCTGCTGTTATAGAAAATTAATCAACACCTTCTGACCAATCAGAATCGAGAATTTAACCATGCTGCGGTATAATTGCGGGGAAGTGGTAGCTCAGTGGTTAAGATGTTGGACTTCTGATCAGAATGTTGAGAGTTCAAACCCCAGCACCGCCAAACTGCCACTGCTTAGCCCTTGAGCAAGGCCCTTAACCCTCAACTGCTCAGTTGTATAAATGAGATAAGTGTAAGTCACTCTGGATAAGGGCATCTGCCAAATGTCTCAAGATAATTGTTTTATTATAAACATAAACCTTTAAATAATTCAGGACTTATGATTAGCAAATAATTTATTACTAATGATGTTGCTTTGTTTCTCTTCTTCCTATGGCATTGAGAATTTAATAATACACGTTCTTGTTTCAGCATTCAGTATCAGTTGACAAACATGACTAATTTATTACTGATAATCTACACCACAACAGCCACCACACTCTGGTTCTGATGCCTTCTGGTATCCTCTTCACATTTGGCCGTGATGTCCAAGTTCAGGCAAGTGGTGGCACTGAGAACAGCCTGCAGCCGGTAAGACTGGAAGGACACTGGAGCAGCTCAGGAGCTGGGATTCACACAGGTACACAAGCCACACATTCAGTTATTAATTTTACCCAGAGTATCCTAGAAATAAATGACAATACAACATTTTTTCAACCTACTTCTCAGCCAGAAAAGCCAAAAGCCAGTGATTTTGACAGATGTTCTCTAAAGTTGTTTTGAATCTCAAAATTCAACCAAATGCAGCTCCTCCCTTCGGCATTTCCTCCAAAGCCACGCCCCCAAAACAAACACAAACACGCATAATCTAGGCTAACATGAATTACAGGCAATTATAGACGCCTTCTTTGTACTGATTATGTAGATGTCAGTGGTCCACACCAGAGTTTCTTTCGCTGTACAGATATTTTATTAAAACTGCTGGAATGTGAAAACAAAATTCACTGAATTTTACAAATCACTGACTCCACTCTTAACTGTAAAATATTTTTGAAAATTGGTGTATCCATTCCTTCTTGCCTGTAGAGTCACTGTTAAAGACCATGACCATGATATTTGTTCCAAAAACCACAATTAACTACACCAACACACAAAATTAAATGCACTCCGGAGTTCTACACACACTCATCACAGCAGTCAGACTGTAAATGATAAAATCTAACAAGTCAGTATATTTTGCAACAGATTGCCTGGTCATACATTTACTGACTTATTTAATTCAACCTTATGATAAATACATGCATCCAAGTGACACGTTTTTACCCGTATTCATTATTAAATATCTCTTAATTCAAACAGAAATGAAGATATCATCTGGCTGGAGTTCCAACTTTCTTTTCTTTCCCCATTCCAAGGTAAACACACTTCCTGACATATATTACCTTTTACATTTTTCATTCTTATAATCTATCATTATCTATCTTTAAACGAATGGCAACTGAAACTAATTAAAAACAGAAAACCTCAAAGGGTTTGGGATATGGATACTCCTTAAAGGACCCTAAAGGCTCCACACTGAAATATGTTTAGATTGAAATATTTTAGATGTGCTTAAAAGTTCTGCTGCTAATTTGTTGGTTGTTCCTGTATTTCCTTCCTAGCATTTCATTGCTGCACATTTACATTGCTAGCATAGTTATAATAGTGTTTAATAGGAGAAATAATTTCAAGTATCTTGGACATAAGGGATAATTATCGGGTTTCAGTGTTAGCTCCTAAAAACAAAAGAGCACATTTACATTTATTATTTTTTCTCTTTTTTGGTCAGACAAATATTCTTGGAGAGCCAATTGGAAAACTTAAAAAGGCCCAAGTGCAGAGATGGGTTACAATGTTGGAGAGTGATAAAAGCATCAAAGAAATCAAAAGGTAGGAACAAAGTGGCTTAATTTTAGGTTCTAAAAGTGCATTAGACCATAAGAAATTGTGCTGTATGATTCTTTCATGTAGGGGCACGGTGGCTTAGTGGTTAGCATGTTTTCCTCGCACCTCTGGGGTTGGGGCTTTGAATCCCGCCTCAGCCCTGTGTGCATGGAGTTTGCATGTTCTCCCCGTGTCTCGGGGGCTTCCTCTGGGTACTGGGGTTTCCTCCCCCAAAGACATGCATTGTGGACTGATCGGCATTTCCAAATTGCGCGCAGTGTCTGAATGGGTGTGTGAACATGTGTGCGATTGTGCCCTGCAATGGGTTGGCACCCTGTCCAGGACGTCCCCCCGCCTTGTGCCCCGAGTTCCCCGGGATAGGCTCCAGGTTCCCCCATGACCCTGTGTAGGATAAGTGGTATGGAAAATGGATGGATTTCTTCATGATACAGTATGTTTTTACCACAGGGAGATTTCCTTGACTTTTGCTACAAGTTCAAATCTCGTCGCCTGCTTCATTAAGGACAGGTAAATGTCTTAAGTATCTCACAAATGAGAAACTTGTGGTCAAAACAAGGACATAGAAAATCTATTAATGAACTAACAGTATAAAATAGTGTGCATATATTTGATATTTGATATCTCTTTTGGTTTCTTACTTTTACTCAATGCCTGTGATGAGTTGCTTATAGTGTGTCTTAACAGTTTTTTTAATAATTAATCTGGACACAGTATTAAAATTATTTTCTGTAATCAGTAGAAATACTCCAGGTACTATTCAGGTTGATTTGGATGCTGCTAGCCAGACCTTTGACCAGCTCCTGAAGATTGCTTGGATCAAGAATTCAGTTGAGTGCAAATCCTTTTCTAAGGCAAAAATGTATATATAGAATATTACTTTATTATTACACATTACTTTGGATACTTTGAGTGTCTGTTAAATGAGTGAATGTATAAATTACAGTATAAAACAGCTATTGATAAATAATGGTTTTCTCCTTGTAACCATGAAGAGATAGCAGAACAAAGTTAAGGTTTAGACCTGTGACTGTCTTGATCCTATGTACAGTTGGAACATCTGAAAATTTTTGTGCCATAATATGTAGTGTTTTTTCTATCACTATTCTTTTACCCCAGATGAACATCACACATGTTGTGCAAATACTTTTTCATGCTGCTCCAGTGATGAGGTGTCCTGAGATCTTCCTGCTTCTGCCCACATGCTCCATTCTTCACGAACACCACCGTGTCATTGAACTGGTGCTGCCGTTAGCTGTAGCCATCACAGACCTCAATGAGACTGCCATGAAAAGCTTGAGTAAGATTTTAATGCCATTATACATTCATGCACACATTCCCTTCTGTATAGATGTCTATTAGAAATACAGGTAAATATGGATAAGAATAAGAATCCATGTTCCTTCATGAAAAGGCAGGAAGTCGTACTAATACAGTTTTGCCATTTATATTTTCTCACAAATTCCCCCTGTCATTGTGCATTGCAGTTTCCAGCGTAACTAGCACTGTGATAATGTTTTGTTTTGGGTTCACGCCATTTTGTTTGCATTTCCACATGCCTTGTTTCTGGTTTAGTCCTGTCTCCGCACCTGGCGTGTCGTTGGTGTGTTACCCTATTGTGTCCACCTTTTCTGTGTTAGCTCATGGATTTCTTTGCCTGTCTCTTTGTCTCTTTACAAGGTCTTATCAGGCATTCATTTTCTTAAGTATCAACTGTAATTTCTTTGTGCCTTAGTTTCTAGTTCCATCTATATCATTTCCTTGTTGTTTTCCCTATCTTACAATTACTTCCTACAACTATGGATCTCCCACTTCTGCATGTTACAATTATATCCTTATTTAAAGCGATAAATGGTTGTTTTAATTGTCAGAAATGTAAGAATGATACAGATAATTAATGATAAATATGTGGCATGTCAACAGGATATTTGTACAGTATATAATTTTATAAAAGAAAAAAATTAAGCTTTCTTGATTTAAAACAATCTATTCTTGAACAGTTTTGGACTCAGAAATTTGGATCCTCTTATAGCCTATACCCATATTACTTATAGAAATATAATGGTGGTTTGTGGTGCAGGAAATGCAGATAAATGTTATTTGTACAATACAACCCCTGGCAAAAATTATGGAATCACCACACTTAGAGGATGTTGACCCAGCTTTTTTACTTTATAGCAAACAAACAAATCACAGATATGACACAAAAAAGGTTTTGTTCAATAGCTTAACA
>CM075005.1:5918506-5931121 GCA_037576675.1 Pangasius sanitwongsei | reverse complement strand
ATTAAAACATAACTTATGTTGCGTGAACAGAATGCAACTTATGAATACATATGTAAAGCAGAACACCCAACACTTGTCCCATTCAGTGTTTGAAGAACTGTCAAGCCAGGACAAGAAAGCCTTCCTCTGTGAGTCCATTAAATAAATGTATATACAGTGAAGTGCAAAAGTTAGCGCACGATGACCTCAAAATGATGAAAATATTTCGTAATACCCTTGTCCCTCTCCAATATTTCTGTGAGAACTGTTTTCCTAATACTTAACTAATCGAGAATAAAAAGTTTGCTTAAAATGGCTCTACAGGTGAATAAGGTAACTTAAAAAAAATTAATAAAAAATAGAGAACCTTAATGTTATTAAATCTGCAAAAATTTGGATCCATAACAAAACCAAAAATCTAGTCTTTTGATTAATTGTTAGCATTAAACTAATTATTTCACTGTGAAGATGTTCTTAAGAGAAAAACTTACAGAAATCATTAATTTATTATTTATTAATGAAAATACCATGGACTGTTGTAAAAATACTTTTTTAGTGTTATAAAAATGCTCTTTAATATCCTTCTAATTAGGAGTGGGAAAGAACTGAAAAAAATCAACACTTCAATATTCAATATATCAATACTTTTTTATTCTGAATATAAAAAATGTTTTAATCTGTTTCCACTTTAATATGTTATGTCGGGTTTATAAGCTTATAAAGGGGCTTATAAAGAAAATGAACATGTACGAATACATACATCATAAATACTGTATTTACAGGTATCAGAAACTGTGTTAAATTGTAAGCCTTTGGATACATTTCAGATAATATTGTAGTTGTGAGTGGACAAAAACGGTGTAATAAACAATTTTTCATTGAGTTTTGATTTTATTTGCTATAGTTTAAGGTGTTAAGGTGTTAAAGGTGTAATTTATTATTACATAGTGTCCACATCCTTTTCACTCTGCAGTGTTCCTGACCAGGTTTGATCGAGTTCCCATTCTGGGTATAGGAAAGATGAGGATGAGAGTGCGACCCCTGTTTAACTCCACACAGGATCATCTGCACCAGACCTATACCTGCTTTGCCATGCTGGATCTCCCCATATATACCAAACAAAACAAACACTTCTTATAAAGCTCCCTGAGGCCATACACCACAGGAGAGGATTCTGGGAAGAATTAAACAATGATTGTGTCTCCACATATTCCATAGTTATATCATTTGTCACGGTGCTTTTATATGGGCTGGGATACATTAGATATATTAGACGGTAAGCGAACAGTTAGTTCTCGTAGTCAACCTGTTAGTCTTCCATTGCTGTTATAATAATTATAATAAGTAGATAGATAGATAGATAGATAGATAGATAGATAGATAGATAGATAGATAGATAGATAGATAGATAGATAGATAGATAGGACCAACACAGAGAGACTTAGGAGGAGTTTCTACCCTCAGGCAATCTGGCTACCAGCAGTAGTAGTGTTGTAGTAGCAGTAGAAGTAGTAGCAGTAGTAGTTGTAGTAGCAATGGTAGTGTTGTAGTAGTAGTAGTAGTAGCAGTAGTAGTAGCAGTAGTAGTTGTAGTAGGAATAGTAGTGTTGTAGTAGTAGTAGTAGCAGTAGTGGTGTTGTAGTAGTAGTAGTACTAGTAGTAGTAGTAGCAGTAGTAGTGTTGTAGTAGTAGCAGTAGTAGTAGCAGTAGTAGTAGCAGTAGTAGTTGTAGTAGGAATAGTAGTGTTGTAGTAGTAGTAGTGTAGTAGCAGTAGTAGTTGTAGTAGCAGTAGTAGTGTAGTAGTAGTAGTAGTAGTAGCAGTATTAGTTGTAGTAGCAGTAGTAGTGTTGTAGTAGTAGTAGTAGCAGTAGTAGTAGTAGTAGCAGTAGTATTAGCAGCAGCAGCAGCCTCCACAGCGCCCCCTGCTGTGCCCCCCTGTGTGACAGCATTAGAGAGAAAGAGCGCAGACTGGTGATGAGAGAGTTTCATTCACACAGCAGCGTCTCTGCAGCATCATCATGCTGTTCTGCTGGGGAGATTCATCCCGAGGACAGCTCGCTTTTCCCGGCACTGGAGGGAAAGACATCGCCACACCGACTTCAGTGAACTTTAATGAACAACTCGTTCAGATATCTTGTGGAGAGCAGCACACTTTATTCCTGACAGTAAGCGGTCAGGTGCTGTCCTGTGGCCGAAACTCTAAAGGACAGCTGGGACGATCCAAGAGCAGAGACACCAAACTGCCAGGTAAACACACACACACACACACACACACACACACACACACACAATACGCAGCTTTACAAATGCGCAATGACAGATGACTTTATAACAGTGTAGCGATAGAGAGGGGAAAACGCCATCAGACTCCCAGACTTTTTCCTCACTCTGTTAAAGAGAAAATTATTTTACTCAGCAG
Source organism: Pangasius sanitwongsei (assembly GCA_037576675.1). Classification (NCBI taxonomy): domain Eukaryota; kingdom Metazoa; phylum Chordata; class Actinopteri; order Siluriformes; family Pangasiidae; genus Pangasius; species Pangasius sanitwongsei. The sequence goes on along the minus strand of CM075005.1, from coordinate 5,928,724 downwards.
AGTGTTTAAAGTCCTGTCTGACCTCCTTTTAGACCTTTTTTTTCCTTTCTTGCCAAAGTGCCTGAGTTTCATTTTCGTTTCTGGGCTTCTGCTCTCAGGAATAGCTGGCACACACCCATCAGCAGAGCCAACACACTGTCAGATCAGCTACTGTACAGGGGGATTTTTATTAAACACAGATATAACTGTTCAGGATATTTAAAGTAATCTGACAGGTACAAGTGTGGACAAATTATGCAGCTTAATTAAGTTCATTATACAATCCTTATTTGAATATCCAAAAAGATTCCTTTAATTTTAGCTTATGTTTTACCATTACCATTTATCATTTATGCTACAGTTTTACCATTTTCCCTCTGAATGTTAATTATCTTTGAGCTGTTTTTAGATTTTAGAAGTACAGAAGAAACAAATGCATTAGATTTTTTAAATGCACTTATACTGTATATTAAATTCTCAATTCAATTCAATTTATGTGTTTAATACAATACAAATGATGTATGTAATAAGATAATATAAGCCCATATATATATATATACACACACACACACACACACACACACACACACACACACACATACATATATATATATATGTGTGTGTGTGTGTATATTTCAATTCAGTTTATGTGTTTAATACATAAATGATGTATGTAATAAGATAATATAAGATAATATAAGATAATATAAATGAGGTAGAAATACACACACACACACACATATACATATATATATATGTGTGTGTGTGTGTGTGTGTGTATTTCTACCTCACGTTCAGTGTTCCCAGGACACTTTAGCACAGATGAATGATTTTAGTGATAGGTTTTAGAGTTTTCTTAGGTTTTGGAGAACAGTCACTCTCTCACTCTCAGTTTCTCTCTCTTTCTCTCTCTCTCTCTCTCTCTCTCTCACACACACACACACACACACACACATTGTCTCTCACTCACGGTTTTGCTCTGTGTTTTCATCTCTCCCTCTCACTGTAGTGAAGATTGAAGGATTGGGAGCTGTAGCTGCAATAGCATGTGGACAGGACCACAGTTTGGCTCTGTGTGATTCAGGTCAAGTGTTTTCCTGGGAAGAAGGTGAAGAAGGTCAGCTGGGCCACAGCAGCCCGGTGGCAAAATGTCCCAAACCAGTGTAAGTATAAGACAGTCTATTTTATCAGTTATATTAATAGCAGCTAAGTACTGCAGGCAAAAAAAGAAACCAGCTAACTGCCTGGATGAAAGTTTGTCAGTTTAAATCCTGGGACTGCCTGGGAAGAATCTTGGGGAGGTTGATTCTGTCCTGCAATGATCATGACCTGTCTTATACCTATCTCAAGATCCCTATGTACTCATATCCAACAACCTTCATAATAACACATTTCATACATACTATATAGTATATTGTAATGATTTATAATCCCACTATCTGATGGATTCTCTTTGAGTCTGGTTCCTCCCAAGGTTTCTTCATCATTTGATCTATAACCTGGTTAGTTTCAGAGAGAACTGCTTTATGACAATGTCTGTTATAAGTGCTATACAAATAAAATTGGATTTAATTAAATTAAATCCCCTGCACCCCACTTCCCCAGACAATCTGTAGGGCTGGGAACTGTCCTTGGGCCCAATTATTTCCCCTCTATAGCATTATCTTTGGTTGTTCATGGATAAAAGCTTCTACCAAATTTATAAATAACATGAAAATTTCTAAAGCTCAAACATGCTGGGAGTTTCACATTTTGCAATCATTCTATTTTTCCAGACCATTCCCGATACAGCTACCCTTCCAGATCCCAGTAGTGCAGGTGGCTTGTGGAAATTTCCATTCTTTGGCCCTAACAAAAGGTGAGTGTTATAGATAGTACTCATGTTAAATGCTTAATGTGAACATTGACATGGCCAATTATAATAGTGCTGGAACATATTGATGAAATATGCCTCACCATCTTGAAGGAGGTGAAGTCTTTTCATGGGGTCAGAATAAATATGGACAGCTGGGACTGGGGAAATCAGTGGACCTGCAGCCCGAGCCTGCTCTGATACGATTTCTTGTCGGAGTTCCAGTCATTCAGATCTCTGCTGGTGGAGCCCACACCCTGGCCCTGGCTCTCTCAGCTCAAGTGTTCTGCTGTGGAGCTAACAGTGTTGGACAGCTGGGCCTTAACAGGACTGATGTAAAAGGTACGGTTTTACATTTTACCTTCTAGAAGATATTTAGCACTATAAACGATCCAGTATTCATTGTGCATCTGGTTGGTTAAACACAGGGTGTCCCATATGTCCAGCATCATAGGAGAAAAAAAAACAAAACATTTTTCTCAATACGCAAATTCCTGGGAGTGGAATTATTTGGATCAATTCTTCATTGTTCAGATACATCATGGTCTGTAAAAATATAAAAACATTACATTAACCCTGTAATGTTGGGTGTATGGGACACCCTGTAGATAAATGAAAGATAAAGGTGGCATAATGCCAATCAGTTGGGTGCTATAAGTAAAAAATAAAACACCAGGGGGCAAGCACAAAAGCCCTCTGTCCTGAAGACTTTCCTGATCAGATCTCTGATACTGATAGAAATCTAGCTGAAATTTCATATGATACTGGGATTTAAGTCCTGGGATTTAAACTCACAATCTCTCCATTAACACAGTACCCTGATCAATGATATACCGATCCCCAAATTAGCAAGTTGGAGATTCTATATAAGGAAGGCTAATATAATATTGTATCTTACAGGCCGATTTGCAGTATGTGCAGTTCCAGCTTTGAGGAACTTGAGGGTTTCTTCCATCAGCTGTGGAGCAGCTCACACTGCTGTCCTTATTAAGGTACATGGAATGAGACAAGAACAAAGAAAAAACAGCTGGGTCAATTCATATTTGTCCATATTGGCTAATATAATGGGAATTGATTCTTTTAGTTTCTTTTCATTTGTGCTACATGTGTGCTACAGAACAGTTACACAGGTTCCACATGAATATTCTACATTTGCTGTAGATAGCATTCATACATATTCCAATCTACCTGCCTCATCATGCAGTTTCTGAAAGTTTGCTATTATTTTCAGGCTGGAGAGGTGTACACATTCGGAGAGGGAGCTCATGGTCAACTTGGGCACAACTCCACTAATAACGAGCTTCTACCCAGGAAAGTTGAAGGCATTGATGGACCTGCTAAACAAGTAACCTGTGGCAGGTGATTAACAAATAAGATATGCACAGAACAGATTCTCTTTTATTTTCGCAAAATAGAGAACAATTTGCTTGTGTAAACTACATGCTCAGTTAGTGGGCGTGTTGAGTATGATTTACAAAAAAAAAAATTGTTGTCAATAACGTCACATACAAATCAGAGGAAGAATAATGTTTCAATAATGCATTTGCTTGTGTTATTTGTTCTCCAAAGTCACAGAGATTCCCAGAAGAGAGAAAAAGAAACTTATCACATGCATCTTAACCCTATCAGCATAATTGCATGTCATGTATGAATGCAAAATAAAAGCGTAGACATGTGGCTTAAAGTTTGTCAACACCTGACCAATCACACCCATATGTGATTCCTCCCCAAACTGTTGCCACAAAGTTGGAAGCACACAATTATCAGGGTTGTCTTTGTATACTGTAACATTAAATTTTCTTTCACTGGAACTAAGGGGTCAATCCCAAACATGGTCCAGCATGACAATTCCCTGTGCACAAAGCACGGTCTATGAAGACATGGATTGCCCATCGCCCATGGATTGGAAGAACTCAAGTGGCCTAACAGTAAAGGGGGGACAAAATTTGGGATGGGATGTTCAAAAAGCACATATGGTGTGATGGTCAGGTGTCCACAAACATTTGGTGATTGGCATTGGAGGTGTGACCATCATTGAATATGTATTCAAGTATAAAATTGTCTTGATTTTGCAAAACGTTTTTTTATTTTTTTTATTTTGAGATACCAAAACATAGCTTTTTTAAAGAAATGAACAGAAATTGATCGTTTTACTTTGTCATAAAGTGAAGAATGAAGAAAACAGGCTTGTTCAAACTTGCCCTTCTGTTGTATTAACCTGCATACACAATAAGCATCCCCAAAGAGAGTTGCAGTATAGCACATTTTGGGTGCATTTTGTTTTGATTCTTGTCCTGTCTCCACCCCTGTCTTGTCATTGGTTGACTAATTTTTTTACTGTTAATCTATACAACAGCCACCACACTCTGGTTCTGATGCCGTCTGGTATCCTCCTCACATTTGGCCGTGATGTCCAAGTTCAGGCGAGTGGTGGCACTGAGAACAGCCTGCAGCCGGTAAGACTGGAAGGAGACTGGAGCAGCTCAGGAGCAGGGATACACACAGGTACATGAGCCACAAGTACAGTTATTTATTTGGCTGATTGTTTTACCCAGAGCACCTTAGAAATAAGATAATAATACAACATATGCGTATATGCTACAGAGCTAAGATAACAGGAACATGTTAATATTATTAACATAAAGTAGAGTACATAACTAACTACATAAGGTTTTTTTTACCAAACCCAATTCTCGCCTTCAGCTGCTTGTAAAGTGTAAAGTTTTAAAATAATTAAAACTCATCATTATAATACATTACATGAAGAGTTCATCTCTGCAAATGAAGTGTTTTTTTTTTTTTTTTTGGAAAAACTCTTTTAGTTAAACTGCATGTCAGTATGGCCAAAGGTTTTAAAAGCCAGTGATTTTGACAGATGTTCGCTAAAGTTGTTTTGAATCTCAAAATTCAACCAAATTCAGCTCCTCCCTTTGGCATTCCCTCCAAAGCCACGCCCCCAAAACAAACACAAACACACATAATCTAGGCTAACATGAAGTACAGGCAAATATAGACACCTTCTTTGTAATGATTATGTAGATATAAGTGGTCCACACCAGAGTTTTTTCACTGTACAGATATTTTATTAAAACTGCTGGAATGTGAAAACAAAAATTCACTGAATTTTACAAATCACTGACTCCTGCATTCCTTCCTGCATTCCTTCTTGCCTGTAGAGTCACTGTTAAAGACCATGACCATGATATTTGTGCCAAAAACCACAATTAACCATACCAACACACAAAATTAAATGCACTCCGGAGTTCTACACACACTCATCACAGCAGTCAGACTGTAAATGATAAAATCTTTCAAGTTGATGAAGAATAATTTGCAGCAGGTTGTGTAGTCATACATTTACTGACCTATTTAATTAACTTTATGCTAAATACTTTCATCTGTATTCATTATTACATATCTTCTTCATTTAAATAGAAATGAAGATATCATCTGGCTACAGTTCTAACTTTCTTTTCTTTCCACATTCCAAGGTAAACACACTTCCTGATATACTGTATATCACTTTCTACTTCTTTGATTCTTTTTTATCTATGTTTCTATCTATCTGTAAATGAATGGCAGCTGGAATTAACTCAAAAGAACCTTTAAAGCTAAAGTTTTGTGGATATTCCATAAAATCATAGGCTAAGAATGCAGAAACCATATTTGAGCAAACCTTGAAGGAAGGCTCCACCCCAGGACATATATGTATTTTACATATTTTTGATGTGCTTAATGGTTCTGGTGCCAATATGGTGATTATTACTGTATTTTCCTTATTCCTGTGAGAAGTTATCGTGTGTTTGTGAGTTGCATTGCTAGCATTGTTATAATAGTGTTTAATAGAAGAAAAAATTTCAACTATCTTAGACATAGAGACATAGACAAGAGATAATGGTCAGGGTTCAGTGATAGCACTAAAAAAAAACCCACACATTTACATTTTTCTCTTTCCTTTTTTTGGTCAGACCAATATTCTTGGAGAGCCAATTGGAAAACTTGAAGAGGCCCAAGTGCAAAGATGGGTTACAATGTTGGAGTGTGAAAGAAGCATCAAAGAAATCAAAAGGTGAGAAAAAATTGGATTAATTTTAGGTTCTAAAAGCTAGTTGATGCAACAAATCTGGATGAATTATGTTTTGCTATGCATTTTTTTTTTCATGATACAGTATGTTTTTATCACAGGGAGATTTTCTTGACTTTTGCCACAAGTTCAAATCTCGTCGCCTGCTTCATTAAGGCCAGGTAAATCTGTTAAGTATCTCACAAATGAGAAACCTCAAGTCAAGTGGCTTTATTGTCATTTCAACCATATACAGCTGATACAGTACACAGTGAAACGAAACAACGTTCCTCCAGGACCGTGGTGCTACATAAAAACAACACAGAACTACATGAGACTACACTCTTCTACATAAAGTGCACATGCAAACGTGTGCAAACAGCACAAAACAGTACAATAACAACCAAAACAGGACAATAGGCACAGTAAGATACAGTGCAGCACCGACCAGTACACAGTTCTAGTATGAAAGTGTCAGTTATAACAGGTAGTGCAAAAGAATTACAATATAATAAATTCCTGTGAATGTAAACATAACAACTATGACATAGTATTCAGCAAATATGCTTATACCATATATGGACATAGCAATTATTAGGGTAGCAGCCAGGTAGAGAGTATCGTAATGACAAGAATTATATACAATATTTTTAAGTTAAAACAGTGCTATATAAAATCAAGCAGTATAAAGTTGATATTTGATTATCTCTTGGTTTTTGATGTATGTTAATTGTATTCTTAGTAACAATTCTGCAAAACTGTACACAATATTAAAATTACTTCCTACCCTGATCTTTTGTAATCAGTAGAAATACTCCAGGTACTATTCAGGTTGACTTGAATGCCGCTAGCCAGACGTTTGACCAGCTCCTGAAGATTCCCTGGATCAAGAACTCAGTTGAGTCCAATTTTTTTGTAAGGCAAAGTTTTTAGATAAAAATGCTGTATGTCATGTGACTATAAAATGTATTAAGTGGTAATCAGCCTCACAAAATTCATGCAGTTGTGTCAGGTCTTACCTTAAGTGTCTGCTAAATGAGTAAAAGCAGTCATGTCAAACTCATTGTAGGTAACGGACCACATTACTTTTAGTCCAATGTCAAGTTGGCCGGATGAAAAAAATAGTTTAGTGACCCAGAACACATCGACAAACTGCTCTTAAATGTATTCATTATTGACATTTATCTGCAAGGTACATTCTGAATGCACTAAAATGGACTTAATTGGGATTATATGTTACAAATCTACACAAAACCGCCCACAATATTGAAGCATGAGTAATCACCACATTACTGTAAAACCTTTCAATTAGATCCTTTGTAAAGTGACATGGTTGCAACGCCATATTGTTTCTAGCTGATGAAGAATTGAATAATATTAGCATATGCTGTCAGTTGCTGAGATTATGGCCCTGAGGTTTTTTATTATTTTGCCTCCTTTAATATAGAATAACCCTTTCTTTTTATCTAATCATTCAATTCAATTACAGTCCACAAGGCGATTCTAATTTAGAGCACAGATTATAAATTTATTTGGTCAGCCAGATTAGAACCTTTATTTGGCTGGTCCTGGCCTGCTGGTTGTGTATTTGACACCCCTGGTATAAAGGCAGCTATCGATCAATAGTGATCTCCCTAAAACTTGATAGAAATAGCTGCGCAAGTTAAGATGTAGTCCTATGATTTTAAATCTGATGATCATTTTTGTGCCAATTTAATGTCACTTACGTTACAGTTCTTTTACCCCAGATGAACATCACACATGTTGTGCACAAACTTTTGGATGCTGCTAAAGTGATGAGGTGTCCTGAGATCTTCCTGCTTCTGCCCACATGCTCCATTCTTCACGAACACCACAGTGTCATTGAACTGGTGCTGCCGTTAGCTGTAGCCATCACAGACCTCAATGAGACTGCCATGAAAAGCTTGAGTAAGATTTTAATGCTGTTATTCATTCATCATTCGGGATAAGAATAAGAATCTATATTTCCTTCATGGAAAGGCAGGAAGTCATACTAATACAGTTTTGCCATTTATATTTATATTTTCTCACAAATCATTGTGCAGTGCAGTTCCCAGCATGATGAGCACTGCTTTCATGGCCTTATCATGCCTCCCACTTCAGCATGTTACAATGATATCATTATTTGAAGCCATAAAAGTTTGTTTTTATTGACTGGAAACATTAAGAGCAATAACACAGATGTAAGTGATAAGGATGATAATACAGATAATTGCATCAGAATCAGGTGTTACAGCGTTTTTAAGATATGGCATGTCAATGGCATCTCAGACTGTTGGACCCTCCTATAGCCTATATTCAAATTACTAACTGAAACAGAATGAGCATTTGAGGTTTAGGAGATGCAGATAAATATTATTTATACAGTACTGTTACTAGGCAGCTTAAGACATTTCCACCCAAAGCATCCTGAGAAAGCCAGTAGTGGTTTAACAAAGGAAAATTCAAGAGTGAACTTTTGAGAGGTCAGAGACAGTTATTATTAGTCGTAATGTTTATAATACAGTTTACTCTTTATACTGATCATAATTGAATTTATATATGAATGGTTTATGTTTTCTGTGACCTACAGAGGAGTACTTGTCCTCCATGGATGCCAACATTATGACAAAGCACATCCGCATGTGGAAACAAGCACTTGCCTTCCTCTTGAAGTCCAATCTGTGGGTAAATTATAACCCTGGTATGAAAGCAGTGCTGGAAGTCCTCAAGTTACTTTACAGGGTCAGTGTCCAGGTTTGGCTGTCATACTTCTAATACACAGTTATTATACAGATGCAACATTTCAAAGAATGTAGTCAGAATTTTTAATGGGTGCCATAAACATAGAAACAGTTCTGTTCACTTTATTACAAGGTGTTATTACTAGGTGTTCACATCAATGATATAATGGTTGTAATGAAATAATAATATTTTAGTTTTAATATATTAACGTTTTTGTTCTGAGGGCTTAATTTAACCAACTATAGTTGTGTGGCCTGAATTTTCATAATTTGGTCTGCCAGGAATTCCAAATCCTGGTTTTCTAGGAATTTGCTATTATGCTATAATGACAAAATGATAACAAAATATAACAAAATGATGACTTTTTCTGGAAAAGACACATGATACAGTAAAGCTTTTATAACAGCAGAATGAACACAAGTATCTTCTTAGATCTTTTGAAAATTACCATCCATATTTCACTCAACTCTGTTGAATTGAAGTCTGCTAAGTTTAATCTATTTGGCTAGCTTAATCTGGTTAACTAGGTTGTAAATGTGCCTTTTGAGTACATCTAGCAACAAATAGTTTGCAAACCAATAACTATTATACTTGCACAAATTGTCTATAAAAATCTATCCACATATAATAGGACTGCTGTAGCTAGCTAATTATGCACCAAAATGCTTCAGAATTACTTTGGCTAACAGTATAGCAGAGAAAAAAATATGATCGCATTATTAAATAATTTATGAAGGACGTTGAAACACTATATAACAGCAGGAATTAAAACATACTTGGATGATCGTATGAATCAGAAGGATGAAAGGAATCATAGCTGTAAACGCACAGCACCAAAAACATCATAAAAGATCCGAAGAGGCGCGGTCAGGTGCTTTAGGGTAGCTAGCATGTAGCTGCGTAGGGGTTCTTTATCACCATGATTTATCACATTGAATAGTTCAGTGGACTTTATGGAGATTGTATTAGAAATGCATTTCCATTCAATTCTGGTACAGGAACTCAGTTCCACTTGCCGTTCACATGAACCAAAGGAGCCGGAACCCCATTCCTGTTCACTCTCATTAAGTTTAACCTGTGCTTACTCTCTGGAGTAGATAACACCAAAGGGCACTACAAGCCCAGACCAGCCTCCCAACAATTAAAGATATAGTTTAAGAAAAAACAAGTTTTCCTCTTATTATAAGTATGATTGACCAGCCAAGACAAGTTTGGAAGAATCCAACATTTGCTTCTTTAATTTTTCACTGAAACACTTGAGCTCTGAGGCTAATGTAGCAACAACAAAATAAAATTTCTGTAAATATCTGCCTTAAACTGCATCCGCTTCTTATGTATTTTTACACAGACTTGGCAGTGGAATTTTTCACATAATATGACTTCTTAGTGTGGTAGTGTTACAACCGCTGGAACCTGCCTGACAAACTTTGAAGATAGAAGTGTACACTGTACTGGAGTGGTGGGAGTTATATGAATAATTTTAAAGTTCTTTAAGTTTGTATACAGTATACACTGCCCTCCAAAAGTTTGGAAACGCCTGAACAAAATAGGGTTTTTGGGCAATATCAGCATAAATCCT
>CM075005.1:5889462-5906366 GCA_037576675.1 Pangasius sanitwongsei | reverse complement strand
AGAAGATAGGGATAGGTGGAGAGTGATGATTCGCTGTGGTGACCCCTGAAGGGAAAAGCCGAAAGAAGAAGAAGAAGTTGCAGAAAAATAATAAACCAGTTCCAAGTTAAACCTCTTACCCTTAGATGATGTATAACAAATAGAGTAGATGCTACCCGCAAAAGTGTATTTAAAACAATCTGCTAATGACTATTTGACTTCTTGTCACAGACATGTACATTCCAACCTGTGTGAATAACCTGAGCCAAAAGAAAACGATTTCCATCTCATGTGGAGAGGAACACACTGCTACTTTGTCAAAGGTATCATTATAGAATTAATAGTGTACTTTATATTCTTCACCACATAGAAATATTGTTCTTTTAACTCCCAGGGATCCCTCAAAAGTCCAGAAGCTTAACTTTCTTCAATCTCATAACATCATTTATACCACATACTGCTGAATTCTCAATTCTGACTGTTCAGAAACTGTTGATTAGCTTTCTATAACATCTTTGCATGCAGTAGTTCCAGCTGCAAAGGAAATTACAGGTATTATGCAGCTAGTACACTTGTTATAATACATTATAGTTTTTATAGTAACAACAAACACAGGGACATTTTTGGCAGACATTCCACATAAATTGATTTTTTTAAACATTTTAAACATTATTGATAGTTCCCACAGTTTCCCACAGTTTTCTGTTCCACAGAATAACTATAAATGAATACAAATTATGGCATGTCATTATTTAATTAATGAAAAAAAGTAGTATTTTGCAAATTGCTGTGGAATAAAACACTTCTGGATTTGCTGTTATAGGAAAATAATCAACTTCAGGGTGGTAACAGTAACTCTGCTTCACACTGGGCCATGCCACACCACCTTTTTGTTGATTATTTTCCTCTAACAGTCAACTGTTTTATTCCTTACATATATTAATTATAAGGCAGTTATTGAATAATTCGTAGTAGTTACTGAACAAGATGATTTAAGATAATAATAGTATGATACTTTAAGGAGTTAATCAACATCACTTTTAGTTGATGCTCTTTATTTGTAATACATAACAAGTGCAATTATGATTTTTTTTCTTTCCAGGGAGGAGCAGTTTTCACGTTCGGATCAGGTCGTTACGGGCAGCTTGGTCATAACACATTTAAAGATGAACTTCAGCCTTGTGTGGTTACTGGGCTCTGGGGTATAAACGTGTCCCAGATCACATGTGGGAGGTGTGTATTGTGTCTAATAATATGTCATAACTGAATATGAGTTTGCAATCGCAATCTGGAATGCTATATATGCAGTTTTTATATGACACATAGGCAGTGTGAAATGATTTTGCTATATCAGACACATTATACAGTGTAGTTCACAAGTATTTATAAGTGACACAATCTATGTTGTATTGTACTCCAGTAAACTAAATTTGAAATGAGGACAGAATGTTACTTTTAAATTTAAACAGTACCTTAATTTTAGGAGGTCAGATGTAAATTAGTAAATGTAACTAATTATTTTCTTGCCATGTATTTAAGGAATCACACTCTGGCGCTGGTGGAATCGTCAAACACAGTCTACTCATTTGGATGTGGAGAACAAGGACAACTGGGAAATGGGCAGAGGACCAATCAGTGTGTGCCACTTCCTGTACAGCTGCCACCAGGTAATCACCAACCCCCGGTATGAATTTTTAATTGGATACAAGCACGTAATTAACAAATATTAAAATTATTAATGCACAGCGGCAAATAACAGCCATACAGTCAAGAGCATCATTGCTGGCGGGAATCAATCCTTTGTCTTGTGCTCTTCTCAGGTAAGATATGACACGATTGATCCTATTATTAAGTAATAAATGCTTTTAAATTGTCTCAAGCTCTGTTTTTGCTTTGGGTTGTAGAAATCTGATGTGCCTAACCAAAGGAAGGGGATTTTGACATTAGGGGACAAAATGATTCACAGATGGGTGTCCGAGTGTGAATCAAAACAGTGGAGGACAATCAAAAAGTGAGTGTTTTTCTTAAATTGTGTCACACTCAAATGCTTAAATATGTATGGATTTAGAACACATTATGCATCAGCTTACACTTTTCTCATGCACTTGGGTGAGCAGGTCTCATGCATTTGGGTGAGCAGGTCTCATGCATTTCCCTGTACTTCCATAGTGCTGATATGTGCTGATACTAAAACCACTATGTAACGAAATGTGGGAAAAACCTCTGACATTTTCTACTACATATAGTTCTATAGTATATATAGACTTTCCTGAACTGAAATATTCTGCCTACCTACCTACCTGAAGAATTACACTTGTAAAGTGGTAAATGAGTTCTCACTTTGATTATCAGCATCATCCACATCTCTGTCTCTAAGTGAAGTGACGTGTGGCCAGGTATGGTGACCCATACTCGGAATTTGTGCTCTGCATTTAACCCACCCAAGTGCACACACACAAACCATGAACACACACCCGGAGCAGTGTGCAGCCTTTTTTGCTGCGGCGCCCGGGGAGCAGTTGGGGGTTCCGAGCCTTGCTCAAGGCCTTGCACTGATTTACATGGTATTGAGGGTGGAAGAGAGCGCTGGTCATTCACTCCCCCCACCTACAATCCCTGCCGGACCTGAGACTCGAACCCACGACCTTCAGATTCACCTTCGGGTTACAAGTCCGACTCTCTAACCATTAGGCCACGACTGCCCCCGTTCATTCATTTAGTCTCATCACCGGAGGTAAAAGTCACTCGTGATGTTTAAACGCAAGCCTCATCTTCGTCTCTTCACTCAACTGATCTCTGTTGACTGATTAATTTATTCATTTAGGTCTGTTCTGTAGGCTACATTTCTTATGTTTTTATTAGACCATTTAAACATTTTAAAACCAGTATGTTAAACTGGCTTCTTACACATCACAAAGTCATCACAAAGCCTAGGCAAGATTACAAAGTAAAGACCAACTGAAGAAAACCCCAATTTGGGACAAAAAGTGATTGTTCAACATTTTTAGCTGTTTTCCAGAACTTAGCTGTACTATCTAAAGGATTTTTCCAGACTGCCATATATACAAGACATATATAAAATAATCCATTACACCAGCACAAAACAAATATAGATTTATATAGTAATAAAATGTATATTATAATCAGGGGTGGATTTAGTCATTTTAGGGTGCCAAGGCAAACACAGACATGGGGCCCTCCTCATCTCTTTTGTCACTCTTTTTATTTATCTAAGACCTACTTGTAATTTCTTCTCAGCACTCCTCACACAGTGATGATGTCTAGACATGTTTCAACTGTTTAATCTGCATAAAAACAGAGCACAACATTCTGTTTAACAAATACATCCATCGTAAAATCTTATTTTCATAATATATTCTGTGTACAATAAAACGTCGTCAGTACGCGTCACAAAAAAGCTTGTTACCTTTGGCAACTTTGTTTCAATCCTTTTGCTTTCCTCCTGCTTCCTCCTTTTCTCAGCACCGCTTGGATAGTTTCGCTTCGTTTTCACAGAACTTCGCCCCTGATTATAATATGTATAATGATAGACGGGATTTATTTGTAATTGCACTATCCGTTGCACCCAGATGAGGATGGGTTCCCTTTTGAGCCTGGTTCCTCTCAAGGTCTGTTCCTCATATCATCTCAGGGAGTTTTTCCTTGCCACCGTCGCCACCGTCGCCACTGGCTTGCTCATTAGGGATAAATTCACAGGGATAAATTCACATTTACAGTATATTTTTTGTGAATCCATTTATTTCTGTAAAGCTGCTTTGTGACAATGTCCGTTGTTGAAAGCGCTATACAAATAAAATTGAATTGAATTGAATATTCAGTGTACTGTGTAACCCTATAGACTATCTGATGACGATTTACCTACTGATTTCTTTCTGTTTTTTCACTAACATAGGGAAATAAAAAGAGTTTTCTCATCTCCAGCTTGTATAAATGGAAGCTTCATTATAAAAAGGTAACTTGGACAGATTTATTACAAAATATGCTTATATTATATATTAATATCTATATTATATACTTATATTTTTCTGCTACGTGTCATGTGTGTAATGTGTAGTTGTGATGGACATTACCGAACATCCACAAACGTCTCTGGATTGGATTTGGACTCAGTGAAAACTGCTTTTGAGAGGTTGGCCGAGAAAGAGAGGGTGCTGTTGGAGGTAAATCAACAAAAAGTTACATAAAAAAACCAGATCCATATAGAACTATTTACAGCTTCTTCAGCTTATCTGTGCTTCGTTTATCGTGAAAATGTGGGTTGCTGTTTTTTTATTCGAAAGCTTAAACCTGAAAAGCTGCAGCAATGTAATCTGGTGTATCTGCTTCAGGTAGAGAAGGTGGTAGAGAAAGATCTTCTCCCCTCTCTGGGCTTCACTGCTGCTGGTGTGGAGGCTCTGAGGGTTTTCCTCATCCTGCCTGAACTCTTCCGGGTGCTGAAGAAACAAGGACATGAGACAAAGCTCACATCATATGCTTCTGCCATTCTAAATCTGGATTCCTGTATGCGTACAGTTTTAGGTAAGCTCTAAGATGATTTTGGCTCAGTTCGGACCTGATATTAATATCTGATCACAAGTGGAGAGTGATAAGTGCAGCTCAAGTGTGTCATACAGGCATGCTGTGCAACAAAATGAAGTACTTTAGTGCTTAAAATAAGATACTTAAATAAGTTTAAAGAAGAAAAAAACAATATTAAAAATGTTTACATACAAACATTTTGCAGCACTTTCTATACAATAAAGATAAATTCTGCACCAACATAATTTAACCAATAATTTAAAACATTATTTAAATATATAATAGAATAATTTAGTGTCACACATTTCTTTACATTTTAGCTGCTTGTTCCTTCGTTTGTATCCTTTTGCTATCGCAGCTGTAACAAGTCACATGATGAAATGAACTTCCTGCTGATTTAAAAGACTTTAAAGGCTTTATTCTGAGAAAATGTTAAAAATTGGTTTCTGGAAAATCAGGAGTGCCAACACGATGTTTAGTTATATAGCATGAATTAGTGTTGGGATTGGATCATATGGTTATGTGTTTTTAGTGTATGTATTTGGAGATTTATGTGTTGTGTAACTAATGCTTTAAGAATTTTTTTTTGCTCTATTTGCCATTCCCAGGAACTGCAGATCAAAATGAGCCATTTACACAATTGCGTAAACTCAGCATGTTGTTTATTAGGGCAGATACAGTAATCGGTCTCAGAATTCCAAGTGAGGAGTCAGATAATCTCTGATTATAAATGGTCAAACCAGGAAGTACAAAGACATCCTTCGACAAAGTATAAATACGCAAACTAATGAAGAACTAATATAAAACAGGTGCACACAGTCTAGTAATATGCCAATGATGGGGGACGCTGAAAGGACCAGAAACAAACACAAACATGAGCACATGGCTCCTATCGCCATGGATACTGCAACACAACGGGGGAAACTGTGACATAAATAGTGATGTTGATTAATGCGTATTGTTCTGACTAATTAAAACAAAAATAAACTGAATAAATGAACAAACTCAGCTGTCCACTTGTGATCCGTTCATTTGAGGTGAATGTAAACAGGTGGGAACATGGCTAACAGGTCCTATTGCATTCCATGGTGAGAGAGGAACAGGGAAACACTTCATGTGTTCACATTTGTGTGTGTGTGTGTGTGTGTTTTTGGGTTTTTTTTCTTCAGAGAACCTCTGGTCTGAACTCCCTGAAACCTTCCTCAAAACATTAGTGGAACTTTTTCAAACTTCAGCTGCAGCAATGATATCTAAGGTGACATATGACTATAGACAAAAAAACGTCATGGATACACCATTACGTAAATCAGTGCAAGTCCTCCAGATGCTCTACAAGGTGAATATACTGTACTTAAAATATGGAATGAGTGAATGAATGCTTTTCACATTGTTAAACATTTTGCATTTACTTTTATTCTGTATTCTGTAGGCTTCCTGCAGGAACCAAAGAGAAATCACACCTGGAGATTTCATCATCTATGAGATCAATGAGCTGTTTGACATGGTATTGTATAAATCCTAATCTTTTCAAAAAAGAGGCATACAGATCTTCTGAAAGTTACAATGGCAGATCAGTTATTTACTTGCTATTGTTTCAAAATCTAGGGCTGATGTTCTGCAAAGAAACTAGTCGTGTGTAGTTGTCCTAAATCTTTTTTTTTCTTCTAACCCTAGCTATGTGCTATTCAGAAGGACATCGATAATTTTTATGGGGGTTTTTTTTGGTGTGGAGACCTTAATGTGATGTTGGCAGATAAACAGCACATTATGGTGGGTAACCTATGCATTCAAAGCCATTCTGATTTATGTTATATGACATTTTATTATTTCTTATACCACAGCACTTCTGAATTCTCCATTCTATAAAACGAATCTGTTGATATTCAACAAAAACATAAAATAATTCATTTGGTGAAGTTGTCTGTAAGGTGACTTTATTTAACATTTATGGAAAGAGTCTCCAGCTTTAGCATTTTATAATGATCAGTAAATTTGCCCTTTGTGGTTCCTCGGTAACATGACAAGGTACATGTTTTGTCTTATTAACTTCAAGAGAGAAGAAAAGAGAAACTGGTGAGGGAATGACTGTTCATAGCTGCTATAATGTAAATCACAGGTGCATTTTAGTGTTTTCCCTTAGTAGTTAGCCTGTCCTTAGTTGAAGTGGCTGTGTTAGAGCTGGGAAAACACAAAAATGTGCAGGACCAGGGGTAGAAAAAATGTCATCATTAACAAATTGCTGTGGTATAAGATATATAAAACACTTATAAACATGCTGATATTGTATAATAATTAACTTTGGTGTTCTGACTGTAACTTCACTTTGCTTCAGGCCACATTAGACAAACCCATCAGTTTTTATTTTCCTGTAATAGCAAAGATTTATTCATTACATATTAACCACTGTATTACATTTCTGTCATTGCAGCACACCATAAAACTTCTGACCTCATGCCCTTGCATCTTTACTCTGGAGGCTAAATACGGCCTTCTAAAGTTCAGAGAATCTAGGGTGTGTACTTAGACACATTGATAAGTTTTTTGTGAAGCTTCACTTGATCTAGTCGAAACATTTTTATCGATGTCCCCTTTTGGAACTCTGTGACTGTAGGGACCCTTTAGAATGGAGTTAAGACGCACTGCACTTCTGGAGGACTGTTTCCGACAGCTGAGGGCCGCGAGTGAGCAAGCGCTGAAGGGCTGGCTGCAGGTACGGCCAAAAGCAAACTGAATGTTGGTTTGAAAAATATAATTTGCGTAAAACTCAGTTTGAAGACTGTAATAATTATAAATGAAAAAGCTCATTGCTTAACATGGCAGTTCCACAGAAAAATATGACAACAGAAAAAGGCACAGAAACACTTTTACTCTTGTTAAGAAATCCAGATTTTATGAAAATAATATTTCATATGACAAGACCACCAACAATACTCATAGATAGCCCCAAACCAGTATTGCATGGCCTGCATTTACATAGTGGATCATGATTGGCTTTTAATTTTATGATGCAATACCACTATGATAACACTAGCCTGTTATTAACTTTCAGTCTTTCAATCTTCAGTTTCTTCTGTTTCTTAAAAGAATGCAGCAAAACCACTGCAGAGATGATTTTCACAATTTGCCCAGTCTGTGCACTCAACTCAATTCCCTTAAAAGGAATTAATTATAAAAGTAAAAGTTTAAGGACAAGTCTGATGAACTAACCAGTGGTCACTTATGCAGCAGTCCATTCTGAAGTGATGAACCCTAAGCAGGGGACACTGAAGAGGGGAAACTGAGGGCTCCAAACATAACTGAAGTGATGAATAGCATTTACTTTAAGGGCGTTCAAAACCGATGGAAACTTTGCCCCGAGATTCTCTGCTGTTTTTATGCTGAGTGAAAAAATGCCTGTGGCAACAGGTGGGCTTAAATATGGGTCAAGTCCAAGTAAGAAGCATTATAGTTAGTAATATTGAAATGTAAGTTAATGGAATAAAACAATTGACAGTAGTGCTACAGCATATATATATATATATATATATATATATATATACGCTGCAGCATATAGACTCTATAAAAGCGTTCAGCTCATGCTTCTGTATTTGTTTGTTTCTGCAAATTTACAAAATCAGACTAAGTGAACAGCAGCGATTAATGAAACTGGTGTGCACCTTTGAAGGGAATAGGGCCTAGTCAGAGAGTTTTCCTTGTTTCCTTGCTCAGCAGGGGTCTAAATCTAAATCCAAATCTCTGCAATTTACAGTCACTTCAGAATGGACCACAACCGTATTTTCATTAATATTTAGATGTTACTATAAGCCCAAAATGCATAATATTAATTTTTATACAATTGTTATTGTTGATCCAGATGAATCAATAATCATGAAGTGAAAGTGGCTTTGAGGGATATTCAGCAGTTACAGTAATACTGTGTTGTGTGTATTTAACATGCAGGTGGTGTACTGTGAGAACTTCGAAAAGAGCGACGTCTATAAGAGGGACTTCTTTCACAATGCATTTAAGATGCTGTTGGACGCAGAATCAGAAATGTTCATGTACAATGACACAAAAACACTGATCTGGTTTCCTGTTGAGGTAAGGCCAAAAAAAAAAAAAACAGTTATGAAAGCATTTATGCACTTACTGTATAATGATATCATGTTGTAATTATGCAGTTGTTTACTGTTGGTGTAGAGAAACAGTGTAGACATCTACACTCTACATGGAGCATGAGTTAGAACTAAGTTTTTATTTATTGAATTATGGGCACATTTCCACATGAATTTGTTGGACAGCACGGTATGTTTTTTAATCCAAATCCAGGAATATCTATTCCCTGGTTGAGTACCATGCATTTTTAATTGTGGACCAGTACCAGTGAAAGTAGAAGGAGTTCTACTTTCACTGGTACTGGTCCAAAAAACTGCAAATCTCTGGCATGTCACTACTGCTTGTCCTATTCATTGAACTCTTATTAAGCATAAGGCTCAGCGAGTTTGTTGGCCTGCAGTAATGATGGCGTGCGCATTCAAACAAAGCCAAGGGTGCCATTACTTTAGCTTTAAAAAAAAAATAAAAAGGGTGACACAGCAGGTAGTGTTGCTGGCTCACAGCTCCAGGGTCCCCAGTTCAATCCTGAGCTCGGGTTACTGTCTGTGCAGAGTTTCACATGTTCTCCCATGTGGGTTTCCTCTGGGTTCTCTGGTTTCCTCCCACCTCCCAAGAAAATACCCAACAGGTAGACTGGGCATGCTAAATCGCCTGTAGGTGTGAATAAGTATGTGACTGTGTGTGTGCATGGTGTCCTGCAATGGACTGGTGGCCCATCCCTCCTCCTGCCCACTGATAGGCTCTGGATCCACCACAACCCTGACCAAGATAAAGCACTTACTGAAGCTGAATGAATGAAAATATTTAGATGGTTGGGTGCAAACTGTCAAACTATGTTCATGTTCATGTTGGTAATTCTTCAGCCAGTGACATTCAGTAGGACACGTTCCACTCCAGCAGTTCCTGTTCTGCACAAAAATATCTGATCTGGAGGAATTAAATCCTGTTCTGGAATGCCGTGGCCAAATTTCCAGAGTTCCTGAAAAATTTGAAAACATGGTGAAAATGCGTCTTATGATTTATGTCTGAAGTTAATTGGTGCCCCCACATGACCAGAAATGTAGATGACTAGAAACATTGAAGCGCAGCTTTCTCTAACCTTGTCCTTTGACCTCTCTTTCCTTCAGCTCAATTTACCAGAGGAGAGATACTTTGTTCTCGGAGTCCTGTGTGGGCTGGCCTTTTACAACAACAGTGTTGTGCACATGCCCTTTCCTTTAGCCCTGTTTAAAAAACTTCTCGACATCAGACCTTCTCTGGAGGATTTTGCTGAGCTGAGTCCTATCGTAGCACAGTATGTTTTTTAGACAATCAATATCATTCTCTCAACCTTTTTGTATTAGTCTCTGTTATACCACAGCACTGTTGAATGCTTTAGTCGGCTCGGTCAGAAGGTATTCGTTAATTTTCTATAACAGCAGCTCTGATAGTAGTGGCAGTTGCAAGATCACAGGTTTATATTAATACAGTTGATCTAATACTGTAGGTTAATGTGTCTATAGGAACTACATACACAGGGACTTGCATGGTGGGCGCTCCATGCTAAATTTAATAATAAACAGATTAAAAATGTGTTGTTATTTAACAAAGAAAAACATTATCTCTGATATGGTGAAGCTTTCTGTTCTTCTAGCAGTCGGAGGTGAAGCTGTATTTTTAGGTTTTTCACCATGACAAGAGTCTTGAGGATAGAGGATATTGCATTTTGCAGTTTATCTGTAACAAGCTGCTTTTTTGTTGTTTTAACTTCTGAAGAAAATGAGGAAACAAATGTTTAAAGCTGCTGTAACATAAGGAATAACAGGAACGAACTTGTTCTGTGGGTGTTCCACAGCATTAAATCTAACTATAAACAGATAGAAATTGACACCATTCATTAAAAAAGAATAAAGTCTTTGGCAAATTGCTGTGGTATGAAAGGAATAAAACAATTTGGGATGTGCAGTTATAGGAAAATCTGTTTTAGGGTGCTAACAGTAACTCTGTTTTACACTGGGCCAAATCACGACACCCAGTCATTGACTGTTTTTCTATAAAAGCACAGATTATTCCTTACTTTTTTTTGACAGCTAAAACATTACTGTCTATGGTTCTCTAATCAGGAGCTTGCAGTACTTACTGAACTACAGTGATGACGATGCTGATAACATGTGCATGACCTACACTGTAAGTGTACATTATTATGCATGGTCAGCGTACTGTTGTGAAAAGGCTCTTGCAGTTAATATTTTGTTTTATACTACTATTTTCTTTGTAACATGCTCAGATTGTGTGGAACAACAGAGAGGTTGAACTGGATCCAGTCGAGCCTGGCAAAGCTGTGACGAGCTCGAACAAGTTAGTTACATTTTCATAATCATTCAATACAGAATTTAAAATGAAATTAAAGTATACATGTGTGTACTGTCTCTAATGCCTCAAGGTAGTCATGGAGGAGCTCAATCTGTGATTATATTATTTGACATATCGTAGATGTTACAACAGTTGACCACTAGACAGCAGTCAAAGACCACAAATGAATCTGGATTAGGCTCCTGATTGCTCTTATTCATTGGTGTCATGCTTGGGCTCTCAGAAGCTGCTTGCAGCAATATTCATATACATTCTTATATGATTGATGTGGAAGGTGCTATTCACTCTCATTCTGTACAAGGTGATATCATGTGGTGCAATTTAACAGAAGCTTATTACTGATTGCTTTTTTTTTGTTTGTTTGTTTAAAAAAAAGTTTGTTTTGTTAACTCATCTTTAAATGACAAATCCCACAGGGGTTAAAGACATTATCAGTGCTGACTTTTATTTCTGTGACAGGAAGGAGTTTGTGGAGGCATATGTGGATTACGCACTGAACAAGTCAGTGGAGCAGGTGTTTAATGAGTTTAAGAGGGGATTCTACAAAGTGTGTGACAGAAACGTGGTGAACTTCTTCCAGCCGGAGGAGCTCAGAGGAGTGATGTTGGGCTCAGAGGAATACGACTGGGACGTACTCAAAATGGTGAACACACCTACATTTTATTTCCTTTCTAAAGGAACAAAAAGACATTTTAAGGATTTCTGATAAATTTGCTACTTAGTTCTGGTTGTTACTAAAACATATCTCATGTTTGTGTGTCTTTATGATGAACAGAATGCAACTTATGAATACATATTTGATGCAACACACTCAACGATTGTCTCATTCTGGGAAGTGTTTGAAGAACTGTCAAGCCAGGACAAGAAAGCCTTCCTCTGTGAGTCCATTAAATAATTGTATATACAGTTCATTGCAAACGTTTGCATACCTTTACTTCAAAATGATGGAAATAATAATACTCTCTTATAATAATAATAATAATAATAATAATAATACCCTTCCCAAGTTCTGGTTTTGAGTCTTGTGTTTTCCTCATTCTCATTTACTTAAATAATTAAAAATAAAACGTTTGTTCAAACTGTCTCTACAGGTGCATAAGGTAATTTTTTTTAAACAATAGAGATAGGAACTGGGGCTTAGTCTAATTAAACAGGCATACATTTTCATATTTAAGAAAAACCAAAAATCTAGTCTTTTGATGTTGTTAGATTTTGGTTCTGAAGTTTTACAAGGATATATGACATGATGTGACTGTGCCAAGTGGGTGGGGCTAAGCCTTCAGATATGTTTCAGATATTGCTGTAGTTGTGAGTGGACAAAATTAGAGTTCCTTAGAGTTCTGATATTTTTATTGCTATAGTTTAAGATGTTAAGACATGTTATAGGCAAACATTCCAAAAATCCGAAAGAAAAAAAGAGATCTGTAGTGTCTTGCCTTAAATAAGTAAACTTGCATTGACACTGTTAGCCATAAGACATTAATGAGGCACATTAAGATAAATTAAATGGAGCATGTCAACAGGGATGCAAACTTCTGCATAATTTTGGTGGTTCTAAATTTTGGGAAAATTAGGGAACTTTAATTAAAACTCCTGGGATAACCACAAAACATAACCGGTGACTTTGCTGTATACTGTATGTAATCACTCTGTTATCTGCGATATGGTTTCTGATGTTTCTCTAAACAATATTAAACATCCTTTTGCAGTGTTCCTGACCGGGTTTGATCGAGTTCCCATTCTGGGTATGGGGCAGGTGAAGATGAGAGTGCGACCCCTGTTTAACTCCACACAGGATCATCTGCCCCAGGCCCTTACCTGCCATACCATACTAGATCTCCCTGTATACCAAACAAAAGAA
The DNA here is from genome assembly GCA_037576675.1 of Pangasius sanitwongsei. NCBI lineage: Eukaryota > Metazoa > Chordata > Actinopteri > Siluriformes > Pangasiidae > Pangasius > Pangasius sanitwongsei. The sequence continues at coordinate 5,893,540 of CM075005.1, read as the reverse complement.
ATACTTCGAACAAAGCTCACTGAGGCCATACACCACAGGAGAGGATTCTGGGAAGAATAAAATGATTGTGTCTCCACAAATTCCATAGTTATATCATTTGTCACTGTGCTCCGGCTTGAACCAGGGACCATGAATGCGGAGTCTTACTGAGAAAACAGGCTGTTCAAAGCTTGGCTCTCATTGCACATTCTTTTTTTGTGGTTGTTATATAATTTCATATAAACACAAAAAAAGCCTGAGTGTGTGATTAATTTATTTCAGAAAGGCAACTCTAGATAAATAACGCAATATAAAAGGATTATTTCTAATATATTAAACGTAGTGTAACTTTTACCTTTTATATCTCACAGCAGACTACATTCTCTGAGTTCATTGATGACCAGTTAAGGTCTTTATAACATGACATGTAGACTTTGTGGTGGTTATTCATATTTAAAACTTATTTAAAAGTCTTTAATAAGAAGAATGTAAAACAAATGAAACTGAAATGAATGTTCCTAATAAAATTGTCTTTAAGTACATGTTGTAATATTTTGCAGTAATTCAGTGTTTCAAAGGTATAGTAGTTACTAGACTATTTATTTCATGGATGTTTTATCCGAAAACCAAAAGGAGGGCACAAAGTTGCTTTAAAGCTACATTGATTTCTTATAGGACAACATACTGTACACTTAAATTCCTGATTTCTATCTTTATTAAATGTTTTGAATCTGGAATGCCCTGTTGGTTTCATGTCCTGTTCCTGTTTACCAAACATGGTAAACAGAAAATCTGTAACTTTTTTGTTCAAACCCAAAAGAACCACTAAACTTAGAGTTCTGTTATTTTTTGTGTAATTTGTACTTTGATTAGACAATGTGTGCTTAGTCTGTTTGTGTTTAGTTTCTCCTCCACAGGCATTTTGAGGGAAAAAAACATAATAGAAAAAATAACCCACCTTGTTCAAGTTCATTACACCCACTACTGTATTTTATGTGTACCATCTCAGTCACTGCTAAGGACATGTTATGGATGTGTCTGAAAAAATATGAGACCAAGTGGAGATCAAATCCAAGGGGCGTTTCACTCCCCTGTGTGTAATCACTTGACATGACTGTCTCTGAGTGGCTGCATGAATCTACAGTCAAGGCTAGAAAGAAATCAGCCCCAGCCTTGCTTCTTTAAACAATTCTGTGCGTTTTTCTTACAACTATTGGTGGTGCCGTTGCGTCTGAAGTCCAAAATAATCCACTTTTAAACATTTGTTAACAGCAAATAATCTAATATGGATGGCAAAAATAATTATATTGATTTCTTTTTATCTTTGAAAGACAGGGGAAACTGAGGGGAGACCTGCTGGTGCGTTTATACCAGCTGCTCCTGTTTATCAGCTATTAGAAATCACCCTGTCAATAGTTTTTATGAGTTATTGTGTTATTTTTGGTTAATTATGAGAATTATTTCATAGTTTATTAAAAAAACAGTGAAAGTCTTAGAGCTTTAGCTGTAATCATAAGCTTTAGTTGTAGTTTCCATAGCAAGGGTGTCAGGCATACGCCTGCAGACTCTAATCAGGAACTGAATTGAAAAATTCTAAAAATCTTAGCGCTGTTGCCTCACACTCCAGGGTTGGGGGTTTGAATCCCACCTCCGCCCTGTGTGCACGAAGGTTGCATGTTCTCCCCATGCTTTGGGGGTTTCCTCCAGGTACTCCAGTTTCCTCCCCCAGTCCAAAGACATGCAGTGTAACCTGATTGGCATTTCCAAATTGTGTGTGTGTGTGTGTGTGTGTGATTGTGCCCTCCAATGGGTTGGCATCCCATCCAGGGTGTCCCCCATGTTGTGCCCCGAGTCCCCTGGAATAGGCTCCGGGCTCCCTGCGTTCCTGTGTAGGATAAGCGGTACAGAGATTGTAAAACCAGTCAGCCTCTGTTATTCCACTAGGGGGCATAATAGAGCTCCCTGCCTCCGCACCACGACTACCACTTTAATATTCTGGGCTGTTTTGTCTAGCTTCAAGACATAATCCAAATAAGTCCATTTCAGTTGCAGGTTGTAACACTAAACAATGTGGTGTTTACAGGTACTATACAAAAAATCTTAGGCACCCTAATGTTTATATATATATATATATATATATATACAAATTTTTATTTTAGGACTTGTGCATGATTGAAAATTTATTTTTACAAAAAATGTATGTCAGTAAAGCAAGTAGCATAAATATAAAAAGAATGATGGCTGTTAGGGAAACAGAAGCAAATGTGACAGTCTCCAGAAGTTTAAAATGCTCATTAAAAAAAAAAAGCCAATATTCTCAGAAATCTCTATGAAGTATACTTGAGATTGCATTATAAGGACCAAGGGTTGCAATGCCAAATACTGCCTGTGTGTAGTTCAGTGCTGATTTCTGCCCCCCTGCAGTAGCTTTTTATGCGGAAATGAGTTGAGTTTCGGTTTCGTTTCAACTTCAACTTAAACTCAGTGTGTTTAAATTCACTTCCACATTCTTCCTGCATCAGCTGGGTTTCAGACACTGTCCCAGACACAGACATTTGTTCATCCTGTGAGATTCAGCATGCTTTACTGGGGCAAACTGAACTCGACAGAAAATGACTCTTCACATCAGAACATTAATGGATTTGATGAAATGATCCGAGGGACGAGAATCACAGATGTGTCTATCAGAGAGGGGCTCGCGACGTTCCTCAGGGACACGGACCGGAAAGTCACCCTAGTGACGTCACACAAGCGTGAGTTCATGCTCTCTTTAATGCCATGAAAACATTACAATCTCAGGGGCAGCAACTAGTCTGGCAGAGACTTACAGGCTTCCAAATAGGAATTTTAAGATTTTCTGAATGTGTTCATTACAAAAATATACGTGTAAACAAATAATTCAATAATTAAATTGGTAGGCTATTGCAATTAACAAATATTAAATTGCAAACAAAACAAATAATTAAGTTCGGTATTATTCATTTACTGCCACATTTAACTACATATTTAATGATCGTATTATACCGTAGGAGCCCAAGTTCATTTTAGTTCCAGTTCCAGTTCAAGGGGGGTAAATACTTATGAACATGCGTATGCAATACTTATGCATACATATGTAAATTAATAAAATGTGTATGCATATATGTATATGTATATACACACAGTGCCTTGCACAAGTATTCACTCTGGTTGAACTTCTCTACATTTTGTAGTGTTACAACCTGGAACTCAAATGGATTTAAGTGGATTTACAGATTACAGATGGATTTGCAGAAAGAACTATAAATGGATAAAATATACGATGTGTGTCATTCTTTAATAAATAATCACGTAATAATTGACAAATTTTTGTGATATAAGAGGAAGAAAGCACTTTAAAATTGCTGATTAATTCACTGATTAATTTTCTTTAGATCAGATCCCTTAGGCTTATATATATATATATATATATATACAGTACTGTGAAAAAGGCTTAGGCACATGCAAAGAAATGCTGTAGAGCAAAGATGCCTTCAAAAATAATGAAACTAAATGTTTCTATGTTAAAAAAAATACTATAAAGAGCAGTAAACAGTAATAAATGAAACAAAGTCAGTATTTAGTGTGATGATCCTTCGCTTTAAAAAATAGTAATCTCAGGTACAGTGTGTGCAGTTGTATAAGATAATGAACTGTAAGTGTTACTGAGCATCTTGCTGAAGCAGCCACAGTTCTTCTGGAGACTTTGACTGTCACACTTGCTTCTTATTTTTGCAGCAAAACCCAGCAAACCCTAAGACTTTTGCACAGTATTGTATATATATTAGTTTATTTTATGACTTCTTTTTTTTAAAGCAAAGGGTCGTCACACCAAACATTGACTTTGTTTCATTTATTACTGTTCACTGCTCTTTAGAGTATTTTTTAAATGCAGAAACATTTAATTTCTTTGTTTTTGAAGGCATCTTTGCTCTATAGCATTTCTTTGCATGTGCCTTTTGCACTTTATATATATATATATATATATATATATATATATATATATATATATATATAGAGCTCAAAAAAAAAAAAAAAACACTTAGAAAACACAACAGATCTCAATGGGGAAAAATATAAG
>CM075005.1:5865308-5881493 GCA_037576675.1 Pangasius sanitwongsei | reverse complement strand
GGGTCTGAGGGAAACGAAATTTCAATCCTCTGTGTGTCCTGTACATATAGCAGAATTGACAATAAAGTTGACTTTGATATACTGTATATAGCTGCTTGTATGGTGAAGCCAAAGACAAATTTCCAAAATTCTTTGTGGACAATGAAACTAACTAACTAACTAACTAATGAATCTCATTTTAATAAAAATAGGTGGAAAGTTTAGAAATAACAAAACACTCTGGCCAATAAATAGGAAAATTTTTATTGCACTTAATTAAATATTAAATACTTTAAATATTTTTGTTTGTTTCTTTTTTTTCCACAGTTGAGAGGTCAGTATATGGTATTTCTAAATGTAACCCCTCATGTCCCCAAACACTCTCACCCTTCCCAATTCCTCCCTCCCAGACTTTCTCTGGAAAACTGACATGTGGATATAAAATTGAGACATGAGCAAACAAAGCAAAAAAGCATCTTCATTCTTTTCAGGACAGTCCTCTATGACAGTAAGGTTGCTAATAAAATCTAGTATGTGAGTCCAGGTCTTGTGGAAGGATTCCAAGGATCCTTTGAAAGAAAATCATAACTTTTCAAGCTTCATACGCAGCACAATTTCTTGGATCCACAGTTAAATGGGTCCCTGGCTGTAAAAAGTTTGGCCTACAATTAATATTTTATATTCATATGCATTCATTTATACAAGAGTGAGCCAAATGAAAAACCTTTTTACATTTTTTTAATTTTACATTGTTTATTGCAAATGTCACAGAAGGGTATCATTTTTCTACATAATCTCCATTTTGTTCATTCAAATGTTTCAGCACTTAATGAGTGTCTGGATTCCTCTTGAAAAAATTCAATTCAATTTTTTTCCTTTTGTCACTTTTAGGGTTGTTACCATTATTCATGGATAACTTAATTATGGCATTATTGAATAAAATAACACATGATTCCTAAATTAATTATGAACAAAATAGTGCTAATAATACAGTTTCATGTTTCTAAACTGTAATACAGGTAAACTAGGAATCAGGATAATAAGCCAATCTTGAATATGTGACAAAATTGTTTACAGTGAAAAGAAATCTTCATTAGTATAAACAGCAGTAATAGCAGTATAAACAGTTGCTCAGAGCCTCCGAGCCACCAGGGGGCCCTGTAAGAATGTATTTGGTGATTAGTCATGAATCTATATAAAATGGCTCATTGGGCTGTATCACACCACCCTGGCCTTGATTATTTTCCTATAACACCATGCCCAGAAGTGTTGTATTCCTTACATACAGTATATGGCATCTGAATATATATGATATATATTTCTGTTAATTAGTATACCCTGTGAAATAGTAAAGATATAACAATTACAGTTCCCTTTCAGGAACTTGAGCTGCATCAAAATGCTTTGGGAACGCCCCCGGCGAGACCACGCTCTGAAGCATGTGTGAAATCAGTCCAACGGGGAAGCGAGACGTCACGAGCGGAGTGACGCGAGCAACCAGGAAGCATAAAGCGCATCTGGCAAACGCACCGGCAAGTGCTCTTCAGCGAGCGTGTTGTGTATGTGCGTGTGTATCATGTGTAAGCAAAATCAAAGTTTGTGGTGAGCGGACGACGTTTCAGATCGTGTGTTCCTCCCTGCCCGCGCTATCTCTCAGGTGGGGATACCCACGACTTGTGCGTCGTCTGTTTGGGAGCAGAGCATGCATGGTTAGCTCTCGAGGGGGCTAACTGCCATCATTGTGAGCTTCTTCCACTCCGAGTGCTCCGCTCCCGCCTGGCCGTCTTTGATGAAAGCGGCCAGGTTCGCGATCCCGCTGGGTCCGGTCTCGCTGTTGCCGAGGCACAGCGGAGACTGTTATCCTGGGGATCGCAGGTGGATTTCCTGGGGGGATCCGAGACGGTCCTCACCCGCTGGATTCGCGGCGCTTTCTCAGGAAAAAATAAAAAGTGGAAGCCTGCCCCGCGGTTTCTTCCCCCCGGAGAGAGCCAGGTGTTTCATCTGTCTTCCTCTGAGGAGGTTGACGTGATGAGCGTCGATACTGGGGAAACTGTGAGCTTGCCACCACAGTCCCTCGCGTATGAGGAGCTTGTGGAGGTTATGACTCGTGCTGTAGCCAAGCTCAACATCGATTGGTCTGGGAAAGATCGTGGGGGAAACCATATTCTTTCCGACTCTTCAGCCCTACTGTTTGGAATTATTCGAACATCACGGGGCTGATTGAGAGCGGATATGGGGCGATGCCGGCGGTGGAGCAGACGCTCGCGAGCTATCTCTCCCTGTCTTCAGCATCATCCCTGAAGGCCCCAAAGACATCCAGCCTGGTTGGGAAAGCTTATACGGCGGCAAGTCAGGCCGGTGCGTGTCTGCACACCATGGTGCTGTTGCAGGCATACCAGGCCGACCTGTTAAAAGACCTAGGTGAAGCAGCAGGCGGCAGCATTCCAGCGCTTCCTCCCTCGCCGTTCCCGGGTCTTTGGGGCTGCTGAGCGGGAGCAGCCCTGGCCATCTAGCTCCTCATATCGCCAGGCCCAGAAACCCGAGGGGCTGGCGTCCTTAGGCCAGCTGACACCCCTGCCACCCTTGGTGCTTCAGGGTTCAGTGAGCTCCAACGGGCTAATTTCCCAGCTGCCGCCTGGCAACGGTACGGCATGGGAGAGTGGGTAAATCGGTTGCTTCCTGTCGGTCATCCATTTCAGGACACCGAATTAGAATCTCTAGCAGACACCAGTCCCGAGGGGCTGGCATCCTTAGGCCGGCTGACACCCTTGCCACCCTTGGTGCTTCAGGGCTCAGTGGGCTTCAACAAGTGGAATTCCCGGCTGCCGCCCGGCAACAGTATGGCACGGGAGAGAAGGATGGGGGGTTGCGCACTGTCAAACAGATCATGTCTCAGATCAGGTCCGAGGACTGGTTTATTATGATAGATCTCTAGGATGCATACTTTCACGTATCCATCCTTCCTCAACACAGGAAGTGCCTGAGGTTTGCTTTCGGGGGAGAAGCATACCAGTATCGGGTTCTTCCGTTTGGCCTGTCACTCTCACCCCGCACTTTCACCAAGTGTTTAGATGCTGCCCTGGCTCCGTTGCGACTCCAGGGCATCCGCATACTGAATTACATTGACGATTGGCTGATTCTAGCTTGGTCAGAGCAAATGGCGGTGCGGCATCGGAATGTCGTTCTCACCCATATGAAAGAGCTGGGGTTACGGCTAAACGGCAAGAAAAGTGTGCTTTCTCCACTACAGAGGACCACTTATCTGGGTGTGGTGTGGGATTCGACAACAATGCAGGCACAGTTGTCTCCTGCTCGTATCAAAGCGATTCTCACAGCCGTGAGGGGAGTGAGAGAAGGCCATTCACTCACTGTCAAACAATTTCAGGGACTGTTGGGTCTGATGGCAGCTGCATCTAACGTGATACCTTTTGGCCTGCTGTATATTAGGACCCTTGCAGTGGTGGCTCAGGGCCAAGGGGTTTTCCCCGAAGGGGAACCTGCTTCATGGTATCAAGGTCACGCAGTGATGCTTACGTGCCTTAGACAAGTTGGATGAAATCTTGGTTCCTGTCACAAGGCCCGGTGCTGGAGGCTCCTTGTCGTCGTGTATCGCTAACGACGGATGTCTCCCTCACGGGCTGGGGAGCGGTCATGAGTGGCCACTCTGCCCAGGGTTTGTGGGAAGGCCATCATCTCACTTGGCACATAAACTGCCTGGAGATGCTGGCTGTGTTTTGAGCTCTAAAACACTTCCTTCCAAACCTAAGGGACATCATGTGCTTGTCCACACAGACAACACATCGGTGGTCTCCTACATCAACCAACAGGGGGGTCTGCGCTCGCGCCCCCTATACAGGCTGGTACAAGCAGATCCTCCTGTGCGTTCAGGGAAAGCTCCTCTCACTCGGAGCAGTCTACATCCCTGGGCATCTCAATCAGGGAGCAGACATCTTTTCGAGACAGGGGCTAAGGCCCAGGGAATGGAGGCTCCACCCCGAGGTGGTGGAGCTCCTCTGGAGGGAGTTCGGCCAGGCGGAAGTACATCTATTTGCATCGCAGGAAACGACACACTGTCCGCTCTGGTTCTCCCTCACGCATCTATCTCCCCTTGGGCTGGATGCCATGGTGCAGACATGGCCAAGGCTTCGTCTGTATGCTTTTCCCCCGATCGCTCTGCTCCCGGGAGTTCTGGAGAGAGTACACCGGGACAGGATCCGGCTTCTGCTAGTAGCCCCATTCTGGCTGGCCCGAGTATGGTTCTCGGACCTTGTGTCCCTCCTCGGCGGCTCTCCACTGCAGATTCCGATCAAGAGGGACCTCCTCTCTCAGACGGGGCATCCCCGCCCGGAGTTATGGAAGCTGTGGGCGTGGCCCCTGAGGGGGCACAGCTCCTAGCATCCAGTCTCTCAACTGAGGTTGTTGAGACCATACTCCAGTCCAGAGCTCCTGCCACGAGGAAACTGTACGCCTTGAAGTGGTGCAGACAGCGAATGTAAGACCCAGTCAACTGCCCAGTTGGTACAGTTCTGGAGTTTCTGCAGGAGCGTTTCTCCACTGGGTTATCCCCCTCCACTCCGAAGGTGTATGTAGCAGCCTTAGCTGCTTGCCACGCCCTTCTGGGTGGTCAGTCATTGGGAAGACACCCGTTCGTTACACGTTTCCTCCGTGGCACTCGGAGGCTGAGGCCAGTACAGCGCACCAAGGTGCCCTCATGGGACCTGGCGGTGGTTCTGGGGGCTTTGTGCAGTGCCCCCTTCAAACCCACTGAAGATAGTTCTGATAAGCTCCTCACACTGAAGACTATCTTCTTGCTCACTATACCCTCTCTCGGGAGGATAGGGCCCCGGGCATGGTTGGGGCATTCCTTTACCCGAGACCCGGGTATGTCCCTAAAGTGGCACTTCTTCGCCAGACCCCATGGTACTGCAAGCCTTTTGTCCTCCTCCCTTCCAAGAAGCAGGCTGTCACTAAGTGTGTGAATGCTGCGCTGGCTCCGTTGCAACTCCAGGGCATCCGCATACTGAATTACATTAACGATTGGTTGATGGAAAGTGTGCTTCCTCCACTACTGTGGACCACTTATCTGGGCGTGGTGTGGGATTCGATGACGATGCAGGCACAGTTGTCTCCTGCTCGTATCAAAGCGATTCTCACAGCCGTGAGGGGAGTGAGAGAAGGTATGGCAGCCTGCAAGGCCTTGTCAGTAGGCATGGCCCTTTGGACATTTGTGCTGCGGCAGGCTGGTCCTCTCCATATACATTTGTCCGTTTCTACAATTTGGACCTGACATCTACCCCAGGGTCCCGAGTTCTCTCGTCTTGATGTGCTCACCAGATACACACAGACAGGGACTTGCTTGTATGGCACAGTGGGTATTCTTGTTCCCAAAGCATTTTGACGCAGCATCTCGTTCCCTTCGGGGAACCATGGTTACATACGTAACCTAGAGACGTTTAATATTGTGTAAAGTATTGTGATATAAGATACACAGTGCAAATAACAAAAAACAAAAACAAAAAAAAAAAAACATACAGTTTATTGAGGAAAAAACGACCAGCATTGTAATCACAGACATACTGTATACAACATCAATAACAACTATGTTTATGTTTTTAGGAATGACTTTAAATTTGAAGAAGGAACGAGTTGCCATTTTCAGCAGTGGACAAGAGCATGTTGTGCTTGTGTCTGAGGCAGGAATGGTGTGGGAATGGAAGTGTTCATATCAATCCAACATTCCCGGGTAGGTCTTCATCTGAGAGAACACCTTGTCTAGCTATACTAATTGCATCTTAACTTTTTTTTGTTTTGTTTTGCATGATCAGGACAATCAGCAGCTTAACTGACATACAAATTGCACAAGTTGCATGTGGAAACTATCACTCAGTTGTCCTAACAAGAGGTATGTAGTTATACCACTTTTTCCTATTAAACAAATTGCAGAGGAATTAATGGTGATTGAGTTTAGATTGAGTCCATTTGCTGTGTAAGGAATAAAACATAACAGGAGTGCTGTTATATAAAAACAGTCAATGATAGGGTGATGTGATGTGAAACTGATTATTTCTTGATAACAACATGTCATCAAGAAGTTTTTTCTTTCTCCTATGCCACAGCAATTTGCCAGTGATTACATTTTTAAAAAACTAATGTCATAAATTTGATCAGTTTACAGTTACATTTAATGTTGTGGAAGAAATTAAGTCTACATTTAAGAATTTATGAATGTTTATGGTGGCACCCATTTTGCAAAGTTGTTCCCTCTCACCTTCTCAGATGGTCAGTTGTTCACGTGGGGTCAGAACTCGAGTGGTCAGCTGGGTTTCGGGAAAGGTGAGCCGAGCTCTCTGTCTCCTCAGCCCCTCAAGTCTCTGTGTGGGATCCCATTGGCTCAGATCAGCGCTGGAGGCGACCACAGCTTCGCCCTGTCTCTCTCTGGAGCCGTGTTTGGCTGGGGCAGGAACAGTGCCGGGCAGCTGGGCCTGGGAAACACTGATGGTACTGACTTTACTGTCCATGTACTATAAACTCAGGTCTGTGTGAATCTGCACAGTAAATGTGGTCTTTATATCTTCTCACAGATAGACATGTCCCTGTTTGTGTGAAGAGCTTGAATTTGAAGAAAACTGTGTTCATCTCATGTGGAGAGGAGCATACTGCTGTTCTCACAAAGGTTAACACTTCTGAACTGAAATTCCACATACATTTCCTACTAGATTCACAATAGTTACTGAATTATTCATAATAGGTACTGAATAATCAAGTTAATAATTACAAAATAATAAGGTGAGACTTTAAATGGTTTAGCTTAAAACACTCTTTAAGGCTTATATTTTAGGTTAATTTTTTTTTTAAGGAACTGAATTATCAGCACTTCCACTGAATATACTGAATATACTTACATACAAATATATTCATTTGACAGATTCCTTGTTTTTATCTAAAACATCTACAGGTCAGGCATCATACGCTCCATGCACAGAGCTGTTAAAGCAATAGACAAGCATTACAGGAGTACTGCAAATGATGTGGACATTTATACCAGATGAGCAAAAATGAAATTTTTTAGGAGTTATAACTGTTTAGAAAAATTACAGCAAAGATCCAAATTTTGGGTCTCATAATAATAATAATAATAATAATAATAATAATAATAATAATAAAGCTTAAACAGCAGAACAGAAATAACAATAGTAGCCATATATAATATATAGAAATTATAATAAAAGAATTTGTCTGTTTTTTGTAGGGAGGACTGATATTCACATTTGGATCTGGTCGTTATGGGCAGCTTGGACATAACTCACTCAGAGATGAACTTCATCCTCGTGTAGTTGCTGAATTCTGGACATCCAAAGTGTCCCAAATTGTCTGTGGACGGTAAGTAACTACCTCTAATATGTAACCTCATAAGACAAAAGGTACAGAACTGTACATTTTACAATATAAATGCGTGTTACTATGGTATGCACAAGGACACAACTTTGTGTACCTCTCACCTTTGAAAGTGAATGTAGCTTATCTTTAAACACTGTGAAATGCTCGCTCTGACTGGTTAGAAGGTGCTGATTAATATAACAGTAGTGCTGGCTGCGAGGTTTATATTAATGCGCTTGTCCTAATATGTTATCATTTCTATAGTAACTTACACAAGGACGCACCTCACAAACTGATTTAAAAATTGAGTAATTGTTGATGTTTATTTAACATTTTTGGAAGGAGTCTCCAGTGTCAGTGCTTTGTAACAGTAGTAAAGCTCTCAGTAGTATAGCTGTAAATTTAATTAGCTATATAATGTGAGCAAAAAAAAACATTAACGATAATTATAAACTTATATAATGTAACTATAAACAGATAAAAAGTATTATGCGTCATTTCTGAATTAGTAAAAACTGTAATTGTTGACAAATTGCTGTGGAATAAGAGGAGAAAAGCACACAAAGCAAAAACAAATCAACTTTCGTTGGTAACAGTAACTCTGCTTGGCATCGTTGATTATTTTCCTATAACAGGACATTGTCTTATTCCTTTCTTATTTTAGATTAAAGTTATAGCAGTAGTTCATGTGAAGGCTGTTCTCTTTAATTCAAGGCATCACACTCTGGCACTGGTTGAATCATCAAACACAATCTACTCATTTGGATGTGGAGAGCAAGGACAGCTGGGAAATGGACAGATGACCAATCGGTGTGTGCCACTTCCTGTCCAGCTGCCACCAGGTCAGTACACTATGAGCACACTTTTGAAAACAGATGAATGTATTGACTTTAGTTAGTGACAACTGGTCATTACAGATGCATAAACATATTCTTGTATTTTTGAACAGGATATAGCCCTGATCAGATGATTAAGAAAATTACTGCTGGAGGGAATCTTTCTGTCCTCTTTTTCTCTAAAATGGTGAGTGATATAACTCCTCTTTAAAAAGGACAGATGCTTATTTAATGAAAACTTACATTTTCATTGTCTTTGAAATGTTTTTTTTTTTTTTTCCAAAGGATGGTGTTCAAGCAAGTTCAAATCTGAGTTCCTGCAATGGCACAGCAGTGCTGGATGATGAAATTATTGACCGCTGGATTTCAGACTGTAATTCAAAAGTATGGAATAAAATCCAAAGGTATGAAGGAAAACATCGCTGGAAAAGTGTTACTCAAGTGCAAATAGTTCCTTGAAAAACAGATTTTAAAAAATGAATTCCAAATTGAATGTTGAATTGAATGCCAATGTGCGGCTGATCTGATTGGTCAGAAGTTGTTAATTAATTTTCTATAACAGCAGCTCTGACAGCGGTTCAGGCTGCAAAGCAAATCTATGGTAACAGCGGCTTGAACAGTGAACACCCAACATTTAAGACTTTTCATAATTTCACACACACTCTTGTAAATCCTGTCCCTGGTTTTCTGGATGTTCATGTTAGGCAACGGATGAACTTCTACAGTTTGAGATAAATTTTGTCAACGGAAAACTAATTACAAGCAGCACAGTAGCCTTAAAGAATGTGCATATTGGTGCATTTCTACCTAAAGGTGCAAAATAAAGGGCATTGTTTATGCAAATTGTGCATTTTGCACCAGCAGCATGATTCACTATGACCTGAAAGTCATGACAATTGCATATGCAAATTTGTAAAGCCAAAGAAAAGAACTTGCAAAAAAACCCTTTCATTTCTTTATTTTTAAACAATTTTTATATACAATACACAGTTTGGGTGATTGGAAAACAGAATTAAACTTGGCAAAGGCAAACTTGGGAAGAAAAATTGAATCTGGAAGATCAAATGCTAGAGTAAAGGCTCATAAAACATGTTTCTCTGACACCTCATTGATGAGTTTTGTGATAGTAAATTGACCAATATATCAATGCATGAGTTTTCTACATCCATATCTTGCTCTAATGTCTCTTGGAGATAATCCTACTCTGTCTTTGGGTCCATAAGCTGAAGTATCAGTGTGACTTTGGTCGGCAAGTTTGCTGTTGCTGTTGGGCCATCTGTCCTAACCATCGATTTCCTGAATCTTCTCACTACGAAAAACCAATCATCAACTGCTGGGGCATTAGTGGGGTTAGTGTTCCATGGAAATAGGGGAGTTTGTTAACCAAGCACATATTGGAAAGGGGTTTGCTTAGTGGCATGATGCAGTTAATTCTGTGTATATTCAGCCCATGATATGAAACATGTCCAGTCCTTCTGATTGCCTGCACAAAAAGTCCTAAGAAAATCTCCTGGTTTGCTCATTCTGCTTAGCTCTTGGCTTGAGGGTGGTATTCAGACGTCAAATTCATAGAAACTCAAATTTCTTCATGAATGATCTCCACACTTATGAAATGAAGAGGGGGCTGCAGTCAGACACTATGTTCTTAGGGATACCAAAATATCTAAAAACATGGTGCAACAGGAGTTCAGGGGTTTTGAATGCAGTGAAAAGTTTCTGAAAAGCTTGTTCTGTTAGGGGTTCCAGTTTAACTTTGTGCTTTCCCTTTCAAGATGGATATGAGAGGAGCTGCTATGGAGCTAAAACCCCTAAAGTATATTTGTTAAAAGTTTGCAAATCTCAGAAAAGTCCTTAGTGTGGGAGAATGGGCTACTCTGTGAGAGCATCTAAGCACATCATTTATGAATGCCTGGAAAACAGAAGGGGCATTGACCGGCCCATAAGGTATGACTCTTTATTTGCAGTGGCTGGAAGTGGTGCTAAACGCTGCCCTCCACTCATTTCCTTCACAAATGTGAATTAAATTTTAATCACTCCAAAGGTGTTCAAATGTTGATGGGACTGGGTAGAGAGTACTTCTATTTGATTGTTACTAGATTCAGGCTTCTAAAATAAATGGATAGCCGAAGGCCACTCCCTTACTTCTGCACAAAAAGTCCTGTAGATTCTGGTGATGTGGATGGTCTTATGTAGCCCTGTTTCAAGGCTTCAGTGATATATTCCTCTATAGCCTTGTTCTCAGCTATAAATAGGGGGTATATTCTTGATTGTGGTGGTGTTTGATAACACGTCAATGGCACACTTCCTCCACACTGCCTATGTGACTGTGCCATTGACGTGTTGGACAGTGTGGAGGAAGTATGCTTTCCTCCGCACTGCCAATATTACTCTGAAATCCTTGATAAAGCCTGTGAAAGAAGGGTCACAGCGTCTCGTCACAATGTTTTCAAGCATATAACCGAATCCATCTCTACCATCAAACAGCATTCTCCTGGAAGCCGGTTGGTTCACAGCACTGTAGATATACAGTATACACAACATACAATCAGCACCTCGCCTACCCATAAACCTTGTCTCTGCATCAGGGCACAGACATATGATGCAATGCAGAACTACAAATGAGCCCTAATACAGTACATTTGGCAGCTCTAATACCTGCTATCCAGTTTATAGCTTATTGTGTCCTTTGTATTGTAGGGAAATCAAGAAAATGTTCTCATCAGCATCATGCATCAATGGTAGTTTCATTGAGAAAAGGTACAAATATGCAATAATACATTCATGTACACATTAGTCCATATTCATCAGTATACTAATCAGAAATTTGTGATTTATTTTCTCAATAGCAATGACAAACATTATAAAACATCAGTAGGGACTTCTGGTCTGGATTTATCATTGACTCGTCTTGCTTTTGAGAAGCTGGCCAAAAAGGACAAAGTTCTATCAGTGGTATGGCTCTATTGATGAAACATTAATGATTAGGAATGTATTTTATATTCATTGTAGTTGTATGTATATGCATAAAGTCTCATTAATTTGATTTCTTTGCAGGTAGCGAAGGTGGTAGAGAATGATCTTCTGCCCTCTATGGGCTCCACTGCTGCTGGTGTGGAGGCTCTGAGGGTTTACCTTATCCTGCCTGAACTCCTCCGAGTGCTGAACAAACAAGGACGTGGCACACAGCTCACTATCTCTCTGGCATCTACCATCTTAAAACTCGAGCCTGAGTCACTGGATGTCTTGAGTGTGTACACTTTATGAATACTTAGCTCTTAATTGTATTCATCAATTCTAAAAATTTAATCATTCCAAACATTAAATGTAACTATAAATGGATTAAAAAAAACCTATGATCATTTTTATTTAATAAATAAAAAATATAAACATTGTCACTTTGCCGTGGTACAAGAGGACTACAACACATCAGGATGTGCTGTTATTGGAAATTTTGCCATGGTAACAGTAATTCTGCTTTGCATTAGGCCCACCCCGTTGTTCATTATTTTCCCCCAACAGGACACCCCCAAGGGTTTTATTCTTTATTTAAACTTTACAACATCAGTACCTTGTTAATATTCCATTTATATTGTACCACTTATATTCCATTTATATTGTATTGTGATCATTATGTGTGGAATTCCCTCAGCCAGCCTGTGGACCAAACTACCCTACTACTACTACAGGACTCTGGTGAAGATGTTTCACTCAGTGTGTGCTCACTTCATGTCACTGATGACGACTACAATATGTGACCACTGGACTGAAGTAAAGCCTGTGCTAACGGTTCTGCAGAAGCTTTACAATGTAAGAAATGAAGTTTTCTTTTATTGTCTTTTAGACATGAACTCATTTTGGAGGTGTTTAATGGCATAATAATAATAATAATAATAATAATAATAATAATGAGTATAAGCATCTAATATAACTAGTATTTAGTGTATTATCAATAAATTGTCAAATTTTATACAGATTAATAGTCAGAGAGTCGTACAGTTGACTGAGGGTTACTTCCTTATGAAGGAGCTCACATGTTTTTTCAACTTGGTAAGTGCTGAAGTTATTCCAACTCTTTATATTTGTAATTTGAATTTCATATTGTATCAGGCTTCTTATTCTTGATTTGTATGTTAGGTGGAAAAATATCCTATGAGGAATCTAATCCTTAGGATGATGAAGCTTGAAAACCCTTGGGTAATGTGAAGATCATGAAAATTAAGTTTCTAAATGCATTTTAAAAACTATAGGTTTGTAGGCTTGTATAGGCTTAATTTATTAAGCTGTGGCTGATTTAAGCAATATCACACAAGCAAGAATGCAGTTATACTGAATATACTGATTCGCCGCCATAGTTAATCACAGCTGTGCTGATATTCAGTATAACCGCACTCTTGCTTGTGCGATATTGCTTTTATACAACCGTTCTATAAGCAAGAAATTAATGCCAAGAAAGTGAGATTTCAGACATAATATGGCCAAATGTTCTGTTTATTTTTGCTCTGCTAGGGGAAATAGATCCTGCAGAAGCCACACTTACTTTATAGCACATTGGCTAGCTCACTAGCTAGCTCACATTGATTTATACATTCCTGTTATAGGTGCTTCTGGTAAAATTGGCACCTTCTTTATTTTCACATTTTAGTTTCATTTAGTTTTAAGGCATAAATTATATTCCTGAAAAGTATTTGCCATTGTACGTGGCTAAAACAGACAAGTGGAGTGATACACACAGTGAAACGTCCAAGTGCGGTTATAGGAAATATAGGCGATCTTGGAATACCACACGGCCGATCAAATTAGTGGACTGGAACCAACTGTTGTATAATGGGGAATTACTATAAGAGTTGGTTAGGGACTGGATACAAATTGTGATGCTTATTAGGGCATTTCTTGGAAACTTAACCATAGTCAAAACAATGGTAGAAATCAAATCACAGGTGGACAGTGTTAACACAGGATAATCCATTATGATCAAAAGCAAAATGGACAGGAGTCTAACTCAGGAAACAAGGAACTATAAAACCAGAAACAAACAATAAAAAGTCTCAGACTTAATGGCACAATACCAAGACCAACTTTGCAAAGTCATTGTTCAGCACACAGGGTATGAATATACAGCTAATGAAAATAAAGAGGAAACAAGGAACAGGTGAACACAATCAGGGAAAAAAACAAGGGAAACAACAGGGAGAAAGGACAAAAAATAAAAACACAAGCATGTGATGCTCAACGCAATGCAAATCAGGGAGGGGGAAAACCATGACAATTATAGGATAGAGAGTATGTGTTATGATTCAAGACAAATTTCTATGTCTGAATGTTCATAAATTTGGGATTTGAAATCACAACCCTCTGGTTACTAGCACAGAAGCATCTCTACCACTGTCTCTACTCACTGTCCTGTCACTCTCTACTTTGTAGGAGTCTTTGTTCTTCCATGATGATGGGCAACTAGATATTTTAGTCAACTTTTTGGTATGTAGTCATGATTTTTATGCCATTTGCACATTATTTTTAAATTATGATATTCATAGTGATTATGGTTTTCTTGGTCCTCCCCCTCTCTTTCTTTAGAAAAGTACAGAACAGCTTACATGTTATCCATTCATCCTTGACATGAAGAGTAAATGCACAGTGTTCTGTGTAAGTATAGACTATCATTTGGTATAAAAGCTATATTAAAATCTACTCTGTCTGTCCTTGGTGTTGCTATATTGTGTGATTTTTTTGTGTGTGAAGTTTTTACAGGCACAACACGGGGAGCCTTTGCTCTTTTTTAACTTTGGAAACAGCCTGTGTGTGGACAGAAAAACGGTGTTGGCTGACACACTTGTGTACCTGAGAACAAGCGGACATGATTTTTAAAGGTTTGTTTAGATGATGTGGTTATTTTATTACTATGGCACTGAAAATATTTAATTACTTTATTTAAATAACATTTTTCTCTTGTTGACAGGTGAAATTTTCTCTAGAGGATGGGATCGATGATGGAGGTCTGCTTGCTGAATACTTCACCTTGCTTGGACAGGAAATAACAAAAGACTCCAGTGTAATCCAAGAATCTGAGGACTCGGGACTCTTCTGGCTCTCTGCTGATGTAAGTGGAAGTGAATTTTCAATTATGCTTAGAGAGAAAATCAGTACAAGACTATTAACGTTATCTGATTTTTAATTCATTGTAGGATTCTGGTTCCAGTCTGGAGGAACTGTTCTACATTGGCGTCATCTCTGGTTTGGCCTTTTATAATCACGGTTTTATGAACGTCGGCTTCCCGGTGGCACTGTTCAAGAAGCTGCTGAACCTCAGTCCAACTTTCAGAGACCTGGAGGAGCTGTCACCAGTGGAGGCCAGGTTGAGAATAATTTCTTTTAAGAAATAACATACTCCCCTAAATTCAAAATAGACTTGCAGATCCAAGTTTCTTGTTTTCTCCCAACATAGAAGTCTAAAAAATGTACTGATGGAAGACGAGGACGTTGTGGAGGAGCTCTATTTGGATTTCACAGTAAGATTAATTCCATGGGTTTTACTGGACATTTAAAAGGTAAATGGTGTCTGTATGAGTATTGTTTTTTTCTCAGGTGAAAGGAAAAGAGCTCATTCCAAATGGAGCGGAAATCCCAGTCACAAAAGCTAACAGGTATAAAGTGCCTCTTTTTTAACCACTCTTTTCATGAATTCATGCTATTAGAGCAGATCTTCCCAGCTTTTACATCAACTGTTTTACAACCTTTTACCCACATGACCAACAAGTCAGACCAGATGCAGCAATTAAAACTTTTAAAACAGTTACAACTGCAACATAGTAATCCCCCACTGGTTAGGGAAGGGTGGCATGGTGGTGCAGCAAGTAGTTTTGCCATCTCACAACTCCAGGGTCCTCGCTTTAATCGTGAACTTTGGTTACTGTCTGTGTGAAGTTTTGCATTATCTACCCCTGTCCATGTGTGGGGTTCCTCGGGGTTCTCCGGTTTCCTCCCGCCTCCCAAAGACATGTCAGTAAGTGGATCGGTTACACTAAATTGCATTTTTAGAAATTTCATTCTCTATTTTTCTATTTGGTTATGAAAAAAAAAAAACTAAATAACACTATGTAATAAAACTAAAGTCTAAAAATGTTAATAACAGTAGTCGCATTATGATATGTAAATGTAGCTAATATAATTTCAGAGATGATTTTTCCGGTTAAATACTGAAGGTGCTCTGGGGGTACCGAAACAGGCCACAGGTTCAAAACCAAAAACCACTGTCCTGTACTAAATCTGTCCACATAATAACATTCATCTAATGATCCAATAAGAATTAAGAATATTTGTGATTTTTGATCCCAGCATTTGTTTAAGCAACATTTAATAATCTTAGCCAATTCTTTATTTTACAGCCCAGATTCAGAAAAATGAGAAACAAAAACTGCTTTATACTCTTAGAACAACAGATTTCATCTAGAACCATCTAGAAGGTTTTTTTCTGGTTTGTCCCACTAGTGGAACCATTTACAGTATACATTTACATGTTTATACAGTATGTAGAACTTTTTAATGAAGGATTTTCCTTTTAGAATAGGTTCCTTTTAGATAACTAAAATTATTTCTTATCCAAAGAACCCTTGGGAACCCCTCTTTAAGGATGTTGGCCTGCTTTTAAAGCGTTTCACAATTTACACACATAACTTATGCTTTTTTTTTCTGTTCAGCTTACTAGCTTGCTAAATTTTTACCTATATACTGCTTTTTGCTCCCTCTTTCTAATTTATGTTTAATTTCACTTATTCAAAGTTGTTTAGCTTTTTTTCTTGATTTACATTGTGTAACAAACAGTTACCACTTACCTATGGTAATGTTTAAAATATCATTTGAACCCTTAAAATAATCTGTTTCTTGCACTGTTTTGATCTTTTTTTTCTTTTTTTTTTGAGTCTTGAGTCTGCCATGACCTACAAGTAAACCCACATCCACCCATGAATATAGCTGTTTGTGTGATTGTTTATATGAA
>CM075005.1:5784756-5845454 GCA_037576675.1 Pangasius sanitwongsei | reverse complement strand
AAAATATGTTTTCATAGTTTGTGTTGTCCCTTATTATCAATGCAAAATGGTCACTAACTAAAGAGGATTTATGCTGACATTGCCCAAAAACCCTATTTTGTTCAGGCGTTTCCAAACTTTTGGAGGGCAGTGTATATATATAAAAAAAGAAATGTCAGTACAAATGTTAATTATCACCCAGCTTTATATCTAATCATATTTTTATTGCCCTCCCTCACAAGTCCACTGAGTGGGCACTTGACTGCAGGCTGTGTGTGTTTCTAGACCACGAAGAGCTTCGAGAGTTTGCTGATCCCTCAGCTACCCTGCTCTCCTCCTGATGTAGAGGCCATGCGCATCTACCTGATCCTCTCCGAGTGTCCGGCTCTGCACGACTCCAAAAACTACATCTCCCTCACCATCCCACTCGCCATGGCCATCCTCCGGCTGGACGCCAACCCCAGCAAAGTGCTCGGTATGATAACACGAGTCCTTAGGGATACAATGAATGTTCAGCGAGTAAAACAAATATTGGCACACTTGACATTCGGCTGAATGAGTGACACTGGATATTTCGAACGGATTTTTCACGGCTCTTGTTATTGGTGACTCGTTCGAGCAGCCATGTCAGAGCACGACAAACTGATCAGTAGGCCAAGCAAAGTGCAACAGAGCTCCTCCGTGTATGAAATTTGAGCTGGGTGTCTGATTTCTGCTGTGTTGTCTGTAGCTACTGTCGGAACTCAGAGTCCCCTTCTGAGTGGACACATCAATGGGTGGACTGTATGATTGCACTCTTTACCCTTTATCCTCTTTCCCAGTGTAGACAGACTGGAGATGAAGCGATGTGACCCAAGTCATGTAAATAGTTATTGTAAAGCATCCATCATTTTGTGATTGCAGGAAGTAGTTAAAAACTCTCTGGAACACGGACAGCTAAATACGGCAAAAACGTATGAGGAAACGTTTGATGTCTCTGAGATGTCTGTCTGGACAAGACTAGAATTTTCAGACCACCCTTGAGTTCAAAAATCAGTGGTATTTGGAGTGTGAAGCTTCTCAAAAATGGCAGGGAGAAAAAAAAAAAGTCCAAAGCATGGAGTTACCTCGGCTCCCCATGTAGAGCCGATCCCATACGAATAGGGTTACTGATAAACGGAATGCTGCTAAAGACGCCCAAGTAAAAATCTGGTATTTAAACCAAATGTTTTTTTCTTTATCTGTAGATAACTGGTGGTCACTGCTGGACAGTGAGGTCTTCTCCAGGTTGGTAGAGATGTACAAGAGCATTGTGGTGTTCCTGCTCACTGGTGGCAAGGCCCTCCTTATTCCTGTGTTTCTGGAGAGCTACATTAGTGCTACGCTGAAACTGCTAGAGAAACTACACAAGGTAAACTCCTAAGATTGTCCTTTTATCTTATTCTCTCCCCAAAATTTGGAAGTTAAGGCATCTGGATATGGTATAATCTTGAAAGCATCTCAGAGGCTTCACTGGTTCTACAAAACATCTTTAAGAACACCACAAATCTATCCCCTATGACTGACTACCATTCGACACAGATGCATAGATTTTTGCTGTCCAGTAGCGCACAGTAAAAGTCAGTGCAGTGTCTCTGTGTGTGTGATAGTAGGTACCTCTTTAGTTTGAAATTTATCTCACTCAGCTTTTCGGAAGCGAAGCCCAGGTGCAGTTTCCTGTAGGGAATGTTGTACGCAACTATTTTTAGACACAAAGCTCCTCATGTAGCTGGAACTGTTTCCAGACCTAATCGCAAGCAGTTCCACGTGTTTCCCCAGAAAAAGAGCTGTCCTTGCACGGAAAGCTAGATTCCCCACCGAAACAATGCTTCCACGCAGCAGTGATTTCAAGGGCTCTGGGGTGCTATCATTTTATGACAGCAAATTGAACTTCTCATTTATATTAAAATAAAGCCTGTGGAGCGAGGAAGAAACTTCTGTTTTACTGTCAGTTGCAGTGAAGATCTAAAAAGCCAGTAAAACATACTTCTCTCATCGTGCACCTAAACATCGTCTGTGATTCTTATAACACACTGTGGCTGAATTCTCAAATCTGATAGGTCAGAAGGTGGGCGTTATTTTTGTATAACTGTACGACTCGGGTGGTAGTTCTAGCAGTAACATGAACAATATGTTTATAATAATGCGGTTGTTCTAATAAAGTATTGTTTCTATAGTAAAAAGGAGTTGTGTTGTGGATGCTCCATACAATCTAGGAGTAATAATAAACAGAAGGAAAAACATTATTGTTGATGTTTTTTGTTAGCAGACATTTATTTAGACTTTTTTGGAGGGAGCTGCGGGTGTCAGTGCTTTGTAACAGTGGTGCTTTTTATCGTTGCTATAACATATGTGATAACAGGAAGTAGCCTGTCTCTTTAAACCCTTTAAAATGAGTGACGTGTCATTCGTTAATAAATTTAACATTGTAATCATTTGCAAAAGTGCACATTTCAGGTATCTTATCTAGAAATATTCAGGTCAACAGCACCAGTATTGAGCCCCTGACCTGCATAGGTAAAGCACAGCCATTACACTACCATGGTGCTCTGTAAGATATTTAGTTTATAAATGCTTATTGTTGTGTTGCTGTAGGTGAACCAGAAAGCCCACCATGTGGAGTACAACTGCTTCTACATCCCCGACATCACCAGCCTGGTGGACATCCAGGAAGACTACCTCAAATGGTTCCTAAGCAAAGCTGAGATTGTGAGTCTTCCCTGAATCCCTCCGTTTTTTTCCCCCTCTCACTCATCCTCCTCTTTCTGTTATCTCTTCAGCTCCTGCTGGTGCTAGGCTACTCAGATTAATGATACACCAGGCTATTTATTAGCACAGAGTGAAGGTTAGGTTACTCTTCTTTATTCCCTGTCCTCTAGTAAAATGTGTCCTCCTATTGCCAATCTCCTCCCACAGAATCTCGTTAAACTGTCTGAACAGTTCTCGCTCATGAATCAGCATGATAGGATGCTGTGAAAGTGATATCCTAAAAAAAAAAGAAACCCTTCCAGAATAAAATTACTAATATGAGCAAATAAGTAATAAGGTAATGAAGGTAGTGAAGCAGTGTAACTATATTGTATTAATTCTGTTTCTTCGTTTATTTGACAGAAAATGAGATCTCCTCCAGTACAGGTATGTTGACGCACAGCTTTTATGCAATACAATTTGGAAATATTGAAAGTAATGAATTACCAAAAGTGCTTTATTTTCAGAATTCAGTTACGTTATGTGCCTATCCGTTCATATTGAACGCTCAAGCTAAGACAACCATGTTGCAGACAGATGCTGAACTGCAGATGCAGGTAACGGACCCCATTAAGCTGCATTTATGTTTTTGTCTTGCTACATATTTATAGCTAAAATTGAAAAGCTTTTCTTTTGAGTATAATCAGTCGTATTCGGTACAGCTGAAGTAAAAGTGATTCAGCCTGATCATTAACAGATATCTTTTATTGCTTTTTGATTTTGAAGATGGCAGTGAGCGGCGCCAACCTGCACAACGTGTTCATGCTGTTAACCCTGGAACCTTTGCTGGCACAAAACCCGTTTCTCGTCCTGCACGTGCGGAGGGATCACCTGGTCAGCGACGCGCTGCGTGAGCTCACCATCTATAATGATGTGGACTTGAAGAAGCCCCTAAAGGTCAGGGGTCACCAAGACTTCCATAGGATGAACTCTTAACCACAACAACTTAGTTACACAGATTTTAGATAAGGTTTTAGATAAGGTTCCAACCTCTCAAGTACTCAAGTGACCACAATGTTCGATCATGAAAGCCAATAGGCAGCAGAATGAACCTTTGCCACTTTATAAAATCTACACCAACTGAAATTCAGTGCCTGACAATAGAACCAGAATGTTTTTTTTTTTTTTTTTTTTTTTTATGGAGTTGTAATATTAATTTAAAATGTCACAGTGGAAACCTGTCCTTATTGTCTACATGGACTGCAGAGTCATAGTCAGAGATGCATAGCAGGGGTGAACAAATCATTAATTCATTACCTAGCCTATTGGGCAAGTGAAACCACCCAGTCCCATGTTGTACTTGCCTGGAAGTGCGATCAGCTAGGTAATGTAAAGAGGTAAATGTAATTTAACCCGTAAGTATAAGAAGCTAATTATGTGTGTTAATACAGTAAAATAAAATAAGCAAGGATTTGAATCCCTGTAAAGGCCAACCTTGTATAACCACTGTCTTTATCCTCTCCTGATAGTGTCTCAGCTGATGAAGCATCATGTTTGCAGCCTCAACAAAATGGCAGAAAGTCTTTGGCTAACATTTTGTCCAAGAGCTGTGACTTGAAGATGTTTTTGAGTCTGGCTAGTGTTGTCATTTTTGCTCAGTGAAGTGTTTAATGAGAGGTGACTGCACGTTGTGTCAGCATTATATGTATATGACACAGATTTTTGTGCTGCACTACACCACTGAGCCAATTCGGGGTCTGTTACGTTGAAACAAACGTATGAAATGAAATGCTTTCTTTTTCTGAAAGTCAATAGAAAGTAGATTTTTTTTTTTTCTTTCGCTAGCTTTCACATCACCTAATATTTAAACACTAAGACACTAGCCGGACTTTAATAATGCCTTGTACCTGCAATGAGAGCAGAGTTGAAAGAACAACTTTATCTAATTTCTTTGTTGAATTCAGAATAGCTGAGCTGATCCCAACCGTTTTTTTGTTTTGCGACTCCTACTACAGGTGATTTTTGATGGAGAGGAGGCAGTGGATGCAGGAGGAGTCACTAAAGAGTTCTTCTTACTGCTGCTGAAAGAGCTGATGGATCCAGTCTATGGCATGTTCACCCATTACCCAGAATCCAACCTGCTCTGGTTCTCTGATAAAGTGAGTTGAACACAAAGTCCAGTTTCAATTGTGACAAAGGCACTTGACTTATTTCTGCAAAGAAGATCACCATAAAGCACTGAATTGCGTGGGCAGGGGATATTATGTACTCCTGATACTATGTGATGCGGCAATATTAAGTTAAGAGGTTTATCTTAAGAATCTTTGCTTTATGATCATGATAGAACTCGGTGTACACTGGATATCAGATTGTCTGTGATTCATTCCCCAGTTGCTTGAATTCGAGTGTCTCGTGGATATAATAATAACACTTTAATCACTATTGGCGCCAGCACAAAACGATACAGACTGGAAGTTAAGTAACGAAACATTCAGCAAATGTTTCACTTTGTATTTAATGACTTATTAACTGCCTGCTCTCAGTTCCTAATGGGCTCTAAATCAGTGGTTTATTACAAGCAGGTGCACGTGGAGGGTACATCAGTTAAACCTATAGATAGATAAAACAGAGTTAAGAGATAAACATAAGATTAAGTTAGAGCTAAAAGACTTAACACGCACCTTACTACAAGCTCATGCTACAAGCACCTTAGTAGAGTAAACAAATCTGATTTTTCAAAAGTAAAATTAGATTTGGATTGTTTCTGAGAATGTAAGTCATATACCAATTCCTTCCTTACTGTAGAGTTTCAATTCACAAACTGGTGGGAAAATTTCTTAGTTTAAGATCGTCAATATAAAATCAGCATAAAAACACACATGCCTCATCACATTTAATTGTTGTACATTAAAGAGGGAAAGATGGGTTCTTTTTTATTTACAGATTTAACAAGGATTTTATGAAAGGACTGGGCTTGTGCGTCACACTGCAGCATCTCATCTCAGCTGCTTTTTATTATTTTAACCATTATTAAATATTAAGTTTAATGCACAGAACTGTACTATAAATAATGATTGATAAAAATCTTCAACCCCATCTCCGTATCAGGCGACCCCAC
This sequence comes from Pangasius sanitwongsei, assembly GCA_037576675.1. Taxonomy (NCBI): domain Eukaryota; kingdom Metazoa; phylum Chordata; class Actinopteri; order Siluriformes; family Pangasiidae; genus Pangasius; species Pangasius sanitwongsei. The sequence goes on along the minus strand of CM075005.1, from coordinate 5,839,651 downwards.
AGATGAGAACGTATGTCTTAGATTATTTTTAAGATGAGCCCTTTTTTTTTTTTCTTCGGTCAAGTCCAAGTTTTATCAGTGAGGAATAAATACTAATCTAAATACACAACCTGAAAGGAAATATTTTTAACGTTGTCATTCCTTTAGAATAATATTTGGTAAATATTCTACATTCTTTTTAATTCTAGATTCATTTTGAATAGTCTTAAGGGTGGCTCCTGTTGTTGCAGGCTGTTTTGCTAACGTGGAAAATAAAGTGTTGATGCACGAAACATCATTAGTCGTACCTCACGTCACAGCGGCTGTGCATTTCGAGGGATTTAGTCTTTTTCCTGGAAGTGTATTTACCATGCTGGATTTGTAAAAGCACATGGAAACCCTACACATTGCTGGTGTATACAAAACATGGTGTGCTATTGTAAGCGAACATCAGTAACAGGCTATAAGGGTTAAATGTGTTCTTTCCAAGCTGACGTCGGGTTACTTAAAAACAACCATTAGCCACTATTGTGCAGTCTTATAGCTGGTTTTTTTTTTTTTTGGCCTTATGTAACTGGGAGAAGATGTTTTTGGATTGTCTTGCACACAGGGGCAAAAGGTCAAGGATCTTTTTTTTTTTTTTTTTTTTTTTTTTTTTTTTTTACCCCATTTTTTTTTTTTTTTTTTTTTTTTAATTTTTGAATTTTTTTTAATATTTTTTTATTAAATATAAATTTTAAAAAGCTTTTTTTTTGCGGGTTTTTTTTTTTTTTGGGCTTTTTTAACTGGGTTTCTATTTTTTTTGTTTTTTTTTCACAACGGGGCAAAATGTAAATGTTCTTTTTTTTTTTTTTTTTTTTTTTTTTTTTTTCTCCCCATTTTTATTTTTCTGATAGTATCAAAGGTATAACTGGAATTTCAGACAGACTTCATTGTTATTCCCAGGAGTCGCCTTGATATTATAATCTACTAATCTCATTCGTTCATTTTCGGTAACCTCTTTATCCTGATCAGGGTTTCTGTGGATCCGGAGCCTATTCCAGGAACACTCGGTTTAAGGCGGAAATACACCAGTACACCAGTTCACCAAGCACCATACACATGCACATGCACACCTAGGGGCAATTTAGTGTAGCCAGTCCAAGCTATTGGCATGTTTTTGGGAGGTGGGAGGAAACTGGAGAATTTGGGGAGCCTTGAGATGCGAGACAACAACGCTGCCCACCGTGCCATCATGCCACCTGCCACGTTACACCGTTCTTTTTTTTTTTTTTTTTACATTTTTGAAGATGGTAAATAAAAATATCATTAAGGTTTTGTTTATCTAAATGTGACAGTGTTGCTATTTATATGATGTGATAGTATGATATTTTATATCCACACCTTCCATTTTGCAAATATTTTTAAGTGTAAAAAAACAAAACAATATTTTTGCAGCTGAAGAATTTAGAAAGGCACAGTATGTTCAGGCTGCACGGTGGCACAGCAGGTAGGTTTAGTGTCCCAGGTTTGATCCTAATCTCCTGAGATTGCTGTCAGTGTGGAGTTTCTGTGCGTGTTCTCCACATCTGTGCATGGGTTTCTATCAGATTCTCCAGTTTCCACCCAGTGTCCAGAAAACATACTGGTAGGAGGATTAGCTAGGCAGAATTGCCCTTAGTTATGAATGAGTGAGTGAATGTGTGTGTGCATTCACTGCTGACCTGCTGATGGACTAACATCCCAGCAGGGGTATGTTCTTCCACCTTGCCGCCTCTGTTCCTGGAATAGACTCCAGATCTGCTGCGACCCTGACCTGTGCTTACTAAAGAAGAATGAACGAACTGCTCATTAGTAGATAATTAAACACCCTTTACATGGCCAAAAAGATGGAGAAACCTGGGAAAAAAAACAGTAGATTGGCATTGATTTTGTACTAAACTGTTTGTGCTGCAGTGTTTTGTTGAACACAACTGGTTCCACTTGATCGGTATCGTCTGTGGCCTGGCTATCTACAACTCCACCGTGGTGGACCTGCACTTCCCTCTTGTGCTCTACAAGAAGCTTCTGGATGTTCCTCCTGTGCTGGATGACCTGAAGGAGCTGTCCCCTACTGAGGGCAGGTACGCAACTAAAATCCTGCAAACACAAGCCATGCAAGTGAAGAAAACTCTCCTCTTGGTCATAACTGAATTATTCCATACCGTCTTTAGATTTGTGCTTGCAAGGCTAATTCACTGTTTAGGTTTTTATTGTACTTTTATTTCACCAAAACAGCAACATGACTGCAAAGACAGTCTACAAAATGCAGGCTACACAAAAGCCTATAAAACCCAAAAGTTGTAAATAACTGAATAGATCTGAATGCGATTACGTCCTTAACCTTCTTTGTCGTAATGGAGCCCTTTTGCTGTTCCTGGGTAAAAACAGAGGTGTTCACTTTAAACACATTTGCCTTGTTTTCCAGCCCGCACACTTTTCATGCTGTTACATAACCGGCAGTTGTTATGAAAGGTTTAATTAGCGCACAGCAGGAACCTTGGATCAACTGGAGGACATGGGCCGTTAGCCACTAATTATTTCTAAATGTCAGTAGAAAAATGTAGCAGATGATCTCCTCATTGCCATTGAGGAGTCAGAATCAGGAAACACATGGGGAGCTGTTTGTCTATGACGTTGGAATGCCGTCCTCGAATGAATGTTTTTTTTTTTTATTGTTTGTTTATTGGCTTTTGAGCACATGGCTCGTGTGGGAGGTATTTCTTTATTGTATGCTATTTGGAATCAGTTGTTTGTGAACTGGTTGAACAATTAAGATAAGATGGCACCAAGATACCTTTTATTGCTCTCAGCATTGTTTGTTGATGGCTGTCTTTCTATGTATCTCTTGTTAACTCAAGGTTAAGAAGGTTCTAGAAAGGCACAAGGAGAGCTCTTCTGTTGCTGACTGACAGCACAAGTGTCTCTCTGCTATTAACCGATTAAGGGTCCCAGCTGTTGCTTCATATTGCAAAGTCTTTACATGCATGCATCATTCTTTGCTTATCAAAGCTCTAAACAGGGATGTGTGTTTCATACTGGCAGAAGATGTATACTGTTGAATCAGTGATTAGAGATTTGCCGCGTGTTGAGTAATGGAAAGCCGCAGTCTGTCGGCACTCTTAATCCAGGTGCTGTGGGACTGGAAGCCTCAGCTGGTGTGGTTAATTTAGACTGAGATTAATACAGATGGATGCAGAGTTAAATGTGCAGAAAAGAACATCCAGACCTCTTGAATGGGATGTTGTTTCCGTGTATGAGTAGGTGGCTCTTGAGGACACATTTCACTACATAAACAGCCTGTATGAAGTATAAAGATAAGTGTCCTTTACACCTCATAAAATATTTTGCTCTTTTTGAGTTCAGACAGCAGTAAGCCACAGCCACAGTGCTTATGGTTGTGAGTCTCAGTATAAATCTGTGTTTATTACAGGAGTCTCCAGCAGCTGTTGGACTATGAGGAGGATGACATAGAGGAAGCCTTCTGTCTCAACTTTGCTGTAAGATTTATTTTTTTTTAATTCCTGATGAACAAGTAAGTAAAGTGAACAAGATGATCCTGGGGTGAGCAGTATCATTCGTTCATTTTCTTTCTGTCTGTCCTGATCGGGGTTGTGGTGGCAACAAGCTGACCCTTTTTTTTTTTTTTTTTTTTTTTTTTTTTGATTTTTCCCTGAGTTTCTCCCTAATTTAGTCATGGCCAGTTCCCACCTATCAAGCAGCTCTCAACTATCAAATGACAGTTACCAACCAGGGATGGTAACAGCTATCACATGCTTCCTCCGAGCCACATGAAGCCAGCTGACTGCATTTTTTTCGAGCTGCTGCTAATACAATGTCAGGGAGCTGCGTAACGCACTCAGAGGACGGCGCTATCCGCCTCCTTCTGCATGCATGAGCTCACAGATGCCCATGATTGGCTGGTGTCACTGTGATTAATAGGGGAGAGAGCATATGCCACCCCTCCCTCACTGAGAGCACGGGCAATTTTGCTCTCTTGGGCTCCCAGCCATGCATAGCTGTAGCATCATCTGGATTCGAACTAGTGATCTGCAGATGATAGGGTGACCGTTTTGGGGCCCTTAGTTGCGGTGAAGGGAAATTGTAATACTTCAGCATACAAAGGCATCCTGTACAATTGTTTGCTTCCAACTTTGTGGAAACAGTTTGGGGAAGAACCACATGTGGGTGTGATGGTCAGGTGTCCACAAACTTTGGGCCATATAGTGTATGCATGTTAACTCCAAGTTCATGTCTCGCAAAATCATGTACATTAACAAAGAGACATCTCTTTACAGATTAGCCGGGAGTATTATGGGGTAACAGAGGTGAAGGAGCTCGTCCCTGGAGGAGAGAACAAAACAGTGGATAAGTCCAACAGGTGTGTTACTCAGGCCTAACACATATTTTTACCTCAGCAGAGTCTTATTTGCTGGTCACAGTGTTCCAAATTGTGTCCCATATTTGACTGTGTGTGTGTGTGTGTGTGTGTGTGTGTGTGTGTGTGTGTGTGTGTGTGTGTATACAGTATGTACTGTATGTGTGCGTTGTACTGTCCTCTGGGACGATGCTCTGAGGGTTTAGGCTTGAAGCCTAATGGAGTGTGTGTGTGGGACAGAATTTTGAGATTTCATAGGCTCTGCAGACAGATGGGACGCTACAACAAAATATATATAGACACACACAGACATTCACACACACATTCCATTACACATCGGGCCTAAACCCAAAGAGCATTGTCCCAGAGGACAGTAGAACACACACACTACACACACACACACTACACACACACTACACATTCTGCCAAAATGAAAAGGATCCACTGGCAGGATCACAAAGCAGCCATTTTAATAGCAGACATGCTGTGGCTTTTCAGAACATGGAGTTCTGCCACATAGTTTCTGCACTAAAACTGAAATCAGCTGGCAGAAATCAACAGTGTGCAGCAAGGACAGTGATACACTTCACACACTTCACACTGCATCTGCACTGAGGCTTTCTATATACGTCTTTCAGTTTCCCTTACAAATTTTGTATTAGATTTCAATTACTGAAAATAATTAATGTTTGAATGCATTCAGATATTAGTAGTAGTGCTACTTGGTGTTCATATAAGTCATTATAAGGGACTATCATCATTTTATCCTAAACTTTAATGTTTTGTATGTATTGATACTATTTTACCCTGAGCGATGTATAGAAATATATATATATATATATATATATATATATATATATATATATATATTACACAGTAATGGGTTTTTTTTTTTTCTCTAACACAGCAGGCTCAATCCTAAACGGCTTTCCATTCACCACATATATGCGCACTACATAGGTTGTAACATTGTAGAATGTGTACAGTTGACTATTTGTCCTCCCTTTTCTGCACAAACATGTCATATTTGTTCATTTTCTTAGTTCATTCTATCAAAGAAGGTCACATCATACTTTTTATCTCTTTATAGTTACATTTAGTGTTGTGGAACATCCCTGAAACAGCATAAGGATGGATGGATGGATGGATGGATGAACTTCATTGACCACTAACATTATAACAGCTAGTTATTTTAGCCAATGTGGTGATGATCAGTCCACCTGAGAACAGAGGAATAGTGCGTGCGCGTGTGTGCGTGTGCGCGTGTGTGTGTGTGTGTTAAACTCTTCTGACGAGACGTGCACGCTTTGCTTTAAGTGTAAGGGAGGAGTGAGTGCAGCATCTGTACTCTTGCCACAAGGCCGGCTGAACCAGATATCTGTCAGAGAAATTAGGCAGGTGGCCAAAGATTGTGTGTGTAGGAGTAAACCTTGTTCTACACACACACATGCACTTACACACATAATGAGATACTATCATGCACACCAGACGTGATGCTACCATCTGATCCCTTGAAGAGATTAGAGATCCTCAGCCAGAGTTAGATTATAAGCCTTAATTCACTTTGGAAGCCTTTCAGGATTCATATCACAAGACTGATGGACACCAGAGCCTGCAGACTCCAGTAGGGTGGATGGGAAACGCGCGCGCACACGCACACACACACACACACACACACACGCACGTGCATGCACAAGTATATCAGTGTTGTCACACAGGTAACAAAAGGTACCTCTTAATTTATTTAATATTCTTGAATATCTTCAGGAATGTGTTTTTTTTAGTTTAGGAAGAATTTATTTGACTGTTCAAGTGTGGAAATAATTACTGTTTTGTCACATACTTTTAAGTAACAGAGCTGAAATCTTATTGTGTTGATCATGTGTCAGGTGTGTGTGTAGGGTCAGGGTATTGTTGGTTTGCATTGCATATAATCTGGATTTCTTAATAGAGTACATAGGTGTGTGTGTGTGAGGTGTACCAAAATTCCTCACCAGGAAAAATCCTAAAATGATTAGCAAATATTAAGGTGAAGGACATTCTATAGCTGCTGTTTTTGAGTGTTGTAAAATCTTATCTTTGTAATACTGTAAGAGTTTACGGAACATCCTCTTTTACTTACCGTGATCTCGCCATGGAAATAGCCACTGATGCTGACATGGCATTAAAAGAACAATGAATGAATGAATGTGTGTGTTTCAGAGAGGAGTTTGTGCAGGCCTATCTTCACTACGTGTTCAGTGAGTCGGTACGAGAGCTGTACTCTGCATTTGCCAGCGGTTTCCTGAAGGTGTGTGGTGGCCGGATCCTCTCTCTGTTCCAGCCCTCTGAGCTCATGGCCATGGTGGTGGGCAACAGCAGCTACAACTGGGAGGAGCTGGAGAAGGTGGGAGAGTAGCAGCGCGCACACACACACACACACACACACACACTCACACAGAAAGAGAGAGCGCACTGGAGCTCTGCCACAACCTTTAACCTGCAAGAGCAAAAGGAAGAAAGAAGGAGGGAAGGAAGTAAGGGAAGAAAGAAAGGGTAGGGAAGGAAGAAGGGAAGGGAGAAGAGAAAGAAAGAAAGGGAAGGAAGTAGAGAAGGAACAAAAGAAATGGAAGGAAAGAAGGAGAGACAGAAAGGGAAAGAAGGAAAGAGAAGGAGAGAAAGAAAAGGAAGGAAAGAAAGAAAGGGTAGGGAAGGAAGTAGGGAAGGGAGAAGAGAACGAAGGAAGTAGAGAAGGAACGAAAGAAATGGAAGGAAAGAGAAGGAGAGACAGAAAGGGAAGGAAAGAAAGAAAAGGAAGGAACGAAAGAGAAGGAGGGAAAGAAAGAAAAGGAAGGAAAAGAGAAGGAAAGAAAGAAAGGGAAGGAAATAGAAGGGAAGAAAGAAAGGGAAAGAATGAAGGAAGGAACGAAAGAAAGAGTGGAAAGATTTTCCAGGCTATAGTTTGTGAAAATATTTGAATGAAATGCGTCGTGAAGAGAGCGAGGTGGCTGTCTCTGAGACGTGAACGTGATGTCCGAAAGGCAGAGGTTTATAGGAGGAAGCAGGGCTGTGCTTTGTGTCGTGTCCTTCTCCTCCACTTCATCATTTAATTTCTGCAGTTCTGCATATGATCTGATTGTGCATTTAAATGGAGTTGTTTTAAATATGTACGAGTTGTACAGAGTCTTGAAGTAAGACATCTCAGGGAGATGCTGATATTTGCACAGAGTTAATATTTTCCCAGTTTCCTTGCCACAGTGACCTCGACTTGAAACACTTGAACAGAAAGTGTGCTGTGTTCACCTTCCCTATCTGAAAACACGAGATCCATAAACACAAGATCAATCCTAGAGACAGGTTGAGTGTTTAACCGTCAGCAGTGATTCAGGAACGCGGCATCAGGGACGTGCTGGAACTCGAGTCAGAACTGAGAGAGGGAGAAATATTAAACCAAGCCATTGTAAGTGTATTTATCTTGTACAGAAAAGTATTCAGGTACACAGTTTAGCAATATTTACAATGTTTTACTACTTGGCTAGCTAAATTTCAGAAAGTTCAGAAATCACCAAGCTTGTTTTCTTATTTTATCAAGAACTTTTTATCCGTGTTTGGTGATACTTAAAGTTTCACTAGTGTAACTAACTGTATCATGATTATTCAGAAACTCCAGAAGATTGCAGCAGCGTGACAGATGAGGTGGTGCAAGAATGTGCAAGTCTTTTTTTTTTTTTATAACGTGTACAATTGCAGCTACTGTGTAGTAATTTTGGTCTCAGGCAGAGAGCATGCTGGGTAATCACTGTACCAGACTGCTGATCAACCTGGTTAGGTAACTCAACACCTGCAGCTCTTTGTGAAAGCCTCTCTCTATCTCTCACAGTGTTAGACAGAATGTAGGAAGTGTCTGTAAACACACACACACACACACACACACACACACACACACACATGAAAAGCTCGAATGCTTGCTCACTGTAAAAGAGCACTGATCCTGTGCATTAGATTATACCACAGTTTTATTCGTGATGTTTTTGAGCAGTCTGTGCTGTTTTATTGCACTTTTATGGTGAAGTACTCCGTGCTGTTTTGCAGAATGCGAGCTACAAAGGCGAGTTCTCGGCCTCCCACCCTACAGTGCGAATGTTTTGGGAGGTGTTCCACGAGTTTCCCTTGGAGAAAAAGAAACAGTTCTTACGTAAGTGTCTCGGTGCGCAGTGTCATTACTCAAGCTGTAGCATGTGGTTCAGCGTTCAGACTTACACCCTTGTGCAGAGAGGAGTGGTGGACTACAGGGGAAACATCAGGAAAGTGTCAGCTGAAGAGAAGTTAAGGTTATAGCGCACAAGTGAAAAGCTAGTTCACAGAGCTAATTCATGCAGCTGTCCAGTCAGCCAGTCATGTAGCAGCAGTGCAGTGTTCAAAATCATGCCGATACGAGTCAGAAGCTTCTGTTCACTGCGGGTTGGAAGTTTGAGTATTTCAGAAACTGCTGATCTCCTGAGATTTCCACAGACAGCTGTCGTAAGAGTTTACACGAACAAGAATGCTGCGAAAAAACAAACAAACAAAAAAGATTGTGTCTAGTTGATGAGAGAGGTCAGAGGAGAATGGCCAGACTGGAGCTGACAGGAAGGCTACGGTAACTCAAATAACCACTCTTTACAACCATGGTGAGCAGAAAAGTATCTCAAACCATCCAACTCTGAGGCAGACAGGCTACGACAGCAGAAGACCACATCAGGTTCCACTCCTGTCAGCCATGAACAGGAGTCTGAGGCTACAGTGGGCACAGACTCACCACAACCAGACGGTTGGAGACTGGAAAAAGACCTGGCGATGACGTTTGTCCGATCTTCAGCTGTTCAGTTTATGTGAATCTGTACCCACTGTAGCCTCAGTTTCCTGTTCTCATTATCCAGCACTATTTCTATTGTGATCGCTTTAAAGTATTTAGGACCAAAAGATCTCCCAAACTGAACATAGAAGTGGTGACAATATTTTGGTGATGTTTCCCAAAGGCACATTCACATTAACAAGCAGGGGAGCAACAAAAATGTACAAAAAGTTCATAAAATACATCTATTTTCATATTCAGACCAGATCAATGTTCAGTCATGTAAAAATACCATGTAGGTCACTTTGTAGGTGTCCAATTACTAACCGTAGCACAAAGCAGACGTCTAGCTTTGGCTAGACATGTCCAAAAAGTACTTTCACAGGAAAAGGCGTTTGATTGCAAACCACCCACCATGTTTACTGACCACAGAGTGTCCCAGACAATCCTCTATCTTGCTTCAGACCTCGTTCCAATGAGCGAATTGTGTTCAAAAGTGTATACACAGAAGAGTTCAGAGCCAGTTACACTGCAGGCTTCAATATGCTATAGCTTGTGGCCAGCCAAGTGTATACATAAGATGATATATATTTGCCAAGCCCCTTACCCAACCCTCTTCCTGTCCATCATTAAAAGGGGACCGTGGCTGACCAGTTATTATATGGGGGCATTTGAGGAGGTGCCAACATTTACAGTTTAGCCATAATATTAATGATTTTTTTTTTTCTGCAATACAGGAGAAAGTACTAGCATATCTGCTTTTTCAAATAAAGTAGCAGTCAGACCAAACATGAATAAAAAATTGCCTTGAAAAGAAAGCCAAATCACTGGAGGGAAAAAAAATGGTTACTTTCATGGTTAATGGAAAAACGGTTACTTAGACTTTATCTAAGTGATTTCTGGCCAGTTTTGCTCTCTTGGACTCCCTGAACAAAAACCTAGGTGAACTTTGACCTGTGAATTCATGAGTTTCAAGTTTGTGATCACAGAAAACAAGAAGTTGGGACTTTGGTCTCTTTGTAAGTTTAAAAAATTAAGTAGCAATCACATATTGTTGCTCGGCGCAACAATCAAGCGTCCTCGTCCACCAACATACGCTAGGGAGTTTGTGCTAAAATTTTGTTTTTCTTTCTGCCTGCTAGGATTTTCTTGTTAGCAATGTTGGCACATCTGTGTTTGATTCTCAGTACAGCAGTGACACTTAACATGGTAGTGGCATCTAATCATCACTGCTGGATCGAGAAACAGTATAAACCCCAACCAGTAAAATCCTGCCAACAGTTCTGCTGTGTTCAGAAACCAAACCTGGACGATTAACACACACTGTGCATGGGAAAAGATGAGCTTCCGTCTGCAGCTGTACACTTAAGAAGTGTTGTGTTTGAAGTGTTTAATAACCAGTGTTGAGGCTAACAGTCTCTCTGTTGTCGGATCAGTGTTCCTCACAGGCAGTGACCGGATCCCCATCCACGGCATGTCCAGCCTGCGCATCATCATCCAGTCCACGTCGGCAGAGGAGCACTTCCTGCCCGTCGCTCACACCTGCTACAACCTGCTGGACCTGCCGTGCTACAGGAGCAAAGAGACGCTGCGCTCGAGGCTCACACGCGCCATCGAGCAGTACGAAGGCTTCAGCCTGGTGTGAGAACACGGCCGCTCTTTCACACACACTCGCACTTTGACCGCGGACGGACGACGTCCGATCTCCCATGCAGAGCGGCTCTGACAGTGTGAGTAGGACCGTATACAGACACTGAACTCTGCTGAACTCTGAGTGGAATAAATCTTTTATCTGATTTTGTTTGTTTTTTTTTTGTTTGTTTTTTTTGAGTGTTAGTGCAAGAATTCCTGACGTGCACATTGTTATTCAGAGCGCTTTTTGCTTTCCTGTTCCTTTCTGAGTTCTGGGATCAGTGTCAGGATCATGTACGGTAGAAAAATCTGCCGTCCTACGCCGAGACAGGAAATGTTTTTGGTCGGTTTGGAGTCACACCCGGGCACTTGTTTTGTGGGGTGTTTTTTTTTTTTTTTTTTGCGCTTGGTGAGAAAGAAAGAACAGTCCTTGTCCTCTGAGCTTTTGACTGGAGATGTCCAGACCTGCTGCTGAAATTAGGGAGGACGGAACAAGCCATTATCCAGACGTGAAAGCCTATTAATCCTCTCTGCTTATTCGTAACTCGACCAGTGAATTCTTGCGAGTCCATTTGCAGTTTTGCCTTTAATACGAGCCTCTAGCGAGGAGCGCCTGCAGCTTTCGTTTATTCTCCTTTTCCCACTTTAGCGTGCATGCAAGTGTGACGTCCAGAGTGAAAGCTGAGCCTGCTAATGACTGTTTAGTGCCACAATAAATATGTATACGGTAAACCCGAAAATGTTATTTATGGTTGAAAAAAAAAATAGCTGAGGATTTGAAAGCCACCAACGACCGAGATGATGACGGAGATGATTTTTGTGTTCGAGGGAGGAGATCCAGCAATAACTGGTTGATGTGTGTAAATGATTTTGATTTGAACGCCGGCCTATGCACAACCACGAATCTGTGGAATGAGCGGAGCTGAACGCTGGTCCTGTGCATGTCCCGAGTCCAGGGCGGAGATTCCTGCTCCAACACTCCTGATTTAAACCCAGCAGTTAAAGGTGCGGTCAGTGATTTTGTCAGTAATATTCTGCCGTTTCCCTTAATATAAATGATCTGTTTCTATGGACCACCAACACACAATCAGTCAGGACAGGGAGGCGTCTCTACTTACATGATGATTGTCTTTTTGAATGTTCTGCCGCTTGCACTACTTTTCAGGCATTCGAGCATAAGCAACACGTTGGTGTGTGTGTGTGGTGTTTTTTTTTTTTTTTTTAAATCATAACCACTGACTGTACCTTTAATGTCATGAGCTGCGTATTGTATTCTGTACTTTTCATATTTTTCTTAAGTGATGCTGGAAAATTCAGCCAGACTTAGTCATTTATAAGCATATGGATGATGAAATAACACCACAAAGAAAGAAAGTGTTGTGCGCAGGACACTTTTTGCACTCTCAGGTCACAGTCTACTCTATGTAGTGGAAGGAGCAGGGCTACAGGACGATGTACAGCTTGAATTTAGCTAAATAGTTGACACAAAAATGAGTAAATTATTGGATTTTAAAATGGGAGGTTCTTCCAGTGGAAGTATCCTGAGATTGCCAAGTGACTGGCATCTCTGGGTCAACAGGGGCGGGGCTTAATCTAAATTTGACCAGCCAATTACAAATTCATTCATATTACACTTACATGAGCATTCCTGTTTTACTTCTGTGGCTTTACAGATTAGCAAAATATGCAATATTGTAGTTTAACAAGTATTAACACTCTGCCTAGTATACTTGGCTACTGGTTTTGATAGCAGATATAATATTTAGTTTAACTAGTAAACAGTTTACTGAACATTAGCTAGCTTCCGGATGAACTTGGATAGATTTACCATCACATAGATGCTGCTAGATAGTTAATGTTAACATTAGCTAAACTATTATATTGTGCAATTAAAACCAGAATTTTATGCTAAGGAGTCCGCTATGTCAAATTATCAAAAAGTGAAAACAACAGCAACTTTGTGATTTGCTGCTCAGTGTTAAGTGAAGCTCCGCCCTCATTACTCTAGGTATTTTTAACAAAATGATGGACAAATCAGGACGCTGTAGGTTGTTGCTGTTGGAGCAGGAAGTCGCTGGAGGACTGGAGGCGTACAGCACCACTGTGGTGCTCTCATATAAATCTGTTAATTCTGTTTTTTTTTTGTTTTTTGTTTTTTTAAACATCATTCTGCCGTTATTGCATTGAAATCTGAGTTTCTTCAGCATTACTGCGTTCCGTGTCCGAGGAACGTCCAGGGACGAAGAATAGGACGTTTAAAAGGGATTTCCTTTCCACAGCCACGATGCTCTGATATTAAGTACTGGATCAGAATGACTTGGTGTGTAAAGTGACACACAATGAAGCCATGTGATGATGATGATGATGATGATGATGGTGATGGTGATGGTGAAGAGGCAGAAGCCACAGGAGAGGGACACTGCACACACACTGGAGACTCGTGCTGCGTTCAGTGTGTCCTCTTGTCACGCTGTGTTCATTCATCCACACTGGAACAAACAGCACCAAGCCTTTCTGTCCCATACATTACTGTCAACTTCAGCAAACAAGGGCTTCTTAGTGGCTGCTGCTGCATTATTTTAGTAAAGTATATTTACTTTTATACCTCTCTCAAATGGAATATATTGTTTTATCTATTTTTTTTTCCCTTCCAGAGCATTTAAATTAAAATGAAAATTCCACCTCCCAATGTGTTGTTCTCTGTGCTTTTTTTTTTTTTAAGGTTGTTCCAGACGCTCTCTCTCTCTCTCTCTCTCTTTCTCTCTCTCTCTCTCTCATCTTTAAAGGTCATTAGTAGTGTTTGGACAGGAAAAGCTTTCCAGACATATGTCTGTTAGTGTACTGTAGCCAGAGACTGTAATGAGTGTATGATTATGATTCATTCACACAGGATAAGCGATTGATGTATAAATCACAGAAAGGAATGTCTTCATGATGTACGCAATCTGATTGTTTTAACCTTTCTTATCAGCGCTTGTTTTGGGGGGTTTGCTGCTTATTAGTAAGTCACATGACCTTAACATGTATGTAGCATAAACGTGTGCAAAGAATTCAGTAAGTGATGTCAAATCAACATGGCTGCTAACAGCATCAACAGTAAACAAAGTAGCAATTCTTACTTATATACAGTATAACTTATATATACTAGTATTTGCTTTAGAACAATATACAGACCCATTCCCTTGTTAAAGATATAACACTGAGCGTACAGTTCACTAATTTAAGAAAGGATATATACATCACTCATCACAGTTAGCTGGCTAGCTTGTTGCTAACAAAAGACAAACATGGAGACGTGTCCCCGGAGTGTTTTTTAAACTGAAGAAAAAGCGCAAAACCTGCTTTCCTACAGATATAATTTGGACACTAGACATGTAGACATGTGGTTATGTCTACTGGTCGTATTATAGAAGGTCAAATATGGTGTAATCTTCCCAGACAAGTGCACCTGCAGTCTGTACAAAATTACTGACATGATGGATTCAGACAGGACGAAAATCCCAGAGATAATCCAGTAATAATTACATTACCCACCTCCTCATTCTAAAGTAATCCAGTCCGAATAGGGCTGTTGACTGTATAGTGAAAAGGGAAAACCTGTAATGAGATGTGCTTCAGAGTAACTGCTTGGTGTCTCAGTTGGTATGTTGACTATTATAGACAGAATATTTATACGTTTTTTTTTTTTTTTTTCTTTAAAGTTTTTCTGGCTCTTCGTACTATGGAAAGGGCTGCCTTTAAAAACCTGTGCAAGAAATCTTCCCAATACTGCACACCAAACCAAGTGGGGAAAAAAAACACACCACACCAGAGAGTTCAGTAAAAATAGGTTTTGCTTTAAGTCATATGTACAAAATACAAATAAATCATGTACTAAAATGTACACACCCTTATTCATTATAAACCATCAGTGTTCACGTTCAGTAAAAACGAAGGTCACACTGCAAAATATGTTTCAGAGAAAAACAGGAGAGACTAACATGCTTATTTTGAACTCTGAATCTATATTAGCCAAACCTATTCTCTCTCTCTCTCTCTCTCTCTCTCTCTCTCTCTCTTTCTCTCTCTCGCTCTCTCATATAGAACTATCGCTCTGCAATAAGAAATGGCAGCCAGGTTGCTGTGAAGCTGTTGGCCCATGTCATTGTTACACAGTGACTTTACAATAAAAGCTGGTTAGAGCTGTCAATAACAGAATGCAAAAATACACACGCAAAACGTCAGCTTTATCTCGGATTGAGATGTTGTGCGTCTTCGCCACATGAAATATAAACAGACTCGAAAGGAAAATGGTACGAACTGATTCTCGCTAAATAACCTGCTTTGGCGACACTGAGCAAATTACTGCACAGAGAAAGCATGAAAGAATACAATATATACTTCAAAAATGCAACGTTGTCTACAGCTGCAACACTATTCATATGTCAAATAGAAATGTGTGAGATATGGCACCATACTGAATTATGATGAAAATCACAAAAGGTAAAATGGCAAAAAAAAATTCCCTGAAGTTTCCATAATTGTCTTAACCTTCTGATTTCAGACACAGAATCCCTCTTGTGATTAAAAAAAAAATAATAAAAACGAAAAAAAAAAAAAAAAAAAAGCCAGTCAAATGTCCTTGAACATCTAGCTAGTCTGGTTAACATTGCGGTTACACCTATTATTCCGTTTGCTGAGTGTAAATAAGAGCAAATTTGATACTTTTGGTTTTGTTTGTGCTTAATTAAAGGAACAAAAAAGCAAGGAAAAAAAAGCTGACTTCTACTGTTAAAAGAAGCATGCTTAGAAATAGCAAAAATCACCCGAGCACCGAGAACACGGAGGCTGCGCTAAATAAATAATTAGATAACTATATAAATAACTAGTTTAAAACATTGTGTGTATCGCAGCCACAGTATTGATTCTCTTTCAGGTTTGATTCAGAGTCGAATCTCTTTCTTACTGCAATCGAACTGCGATACATTTCACTTGGTTGTGGACGAGACCCCATCGCCCAGACTCCCTCAGACCGGTTGTTGTGGTCAGTGCCCGAGTGTGAGTGTTTCACAACTCGGGCATGGACCACATAATGTTCTCCACAAAATGTTTTCACCTCCTTAAAAGAATGGCATTGAGGGGAAAACGCACCCAGGTTCGATTCAAACAGACTAAACGGTGCATGTGAGAAAGCAGCCTCAATTTTTTCAAAATGAGAAAATTGAAATCTCAGGTGTAAGTGAACTGAAAAAATGAGTCCTAATTGGAAAAGGTTACAAAGTGGGAAAGGTGAAGGCTAGCATGCACTTCATCTGAAAAACACCATGTCTTTTCGAACTGCCCTTCATGCTGCGTCACGGGGCAGTGTAACACACTCAGAGGAAAGTGCTATCCGCCCTCTTCCTCATACATGAGCTCAGAGAAGCCCACGATTGGTTGATTTCGCTGTGATTGACAGGGACAGAGTAACACCCAGAGAGCACAGCCAATTAGATTTGAACTTGGGATCATGCTTTTCTGTTGCGCCACTAGGATGTGAGTGTTAATAAAATCCTCACATAAAAACATTGTCTTTTTTTTTTTTTTAAAATAAATCTAAAACATAATCTCCAGGTGTTTAAAAACGTTTGACTGACAGTGTAGCAGTACTCATCACAAATCATGTCATATCAAAAATGAAGAGGTTTGCTATCCTGTGAAACGTTTCTAGTCCTCTCTGATTAAACAGCCACTCCATCAAAACAGAAAGGTTCGACGAAATAAATACAACTCCTTATGTAATCAAATACATGAGACATACTGTATGTGTACGTATAATAAACACCACGAGAGTGTCAAATGTGAGATCTGCCAGTGGTTACTGTGGAAATTTGGTTGATGAAAGCCGCAGCTGATTGGTTGATGGCACTGGAACTGAGATACATGACATCTGTTTGCAGTCCGGCAGAAGGATCGTGAGATCGTATCACTCTGAGTGTGTGTGAATAGTGGTAGAGAAATCCAACAGGGAGGAGGAGGAGAGGGGGGAGGGGCATCTTCTTCAGCCAAATCTGCCTGTGAGCTACAGATGGCTTGAGAGGAAAAAAAAAAAAACACCCAATGTGCGACTTCACCAGGAGGGCTTTCAATGAGCTTATTTAGCGTTAGCATGAGCAGAGTCTGCTTGTCCTTGTGCTTTATTTCCTCAATGCTAGATGCTAGATGAACTTAGTGGAGTCTCTTTTGCTGATCAGGACTTCCAGCAGCTTCAGCTTGGCCTTGATGTGCTTGTATTCGTTGTATTCCACCGCCAAGGGCGAGCGATCTTCCTTCTGCACATTTCTGTGGAACGAGAGCATTGTTATCTTTCTGTGAATTGCTCAGTTACTGGCTCAGAAGAAACCGTAACACACATTTTGTTCCTCTGGTGAAGTTCCACTTTACCTGCCGTTTTGCCTGAAGAACTGGTCCTCGAATTCACGCAGGTTCTTTCGGATTCTTTTCTTTTCCTCTCGAGCTTCCTGGAGCTGCTCCACCAGTTCCTGTCTGTGTTTGTGAAAGAAGGAGGATGTTCAGAAGCTCTTTCAGTACGACACAATGATAGTGCAAACAACGTTGCAGTTTGTCTATGGACAGATATAACTCTTTTCAGTGAGCATGGTCTGTGCCGAATGTCCTCTATTCTTCCTTCTTTTTCACGTGATGTAAAGGTCATTATGAAAACAGACATCTTTGTAAAGATGTCTTTTTGCGCTCTGTCTGGTGAAAGTCTCACAGAACTAATATGGTTCTGTTTGCATCGTTTCAGTTTGCATCAACTTTCTGAGACCCTGTCAGCTGACAACTTGCCCCTTCTTGTCTCATCCTTTTGTGTGTCTGAATGAAGTGTAAATTCTATAGAGGTCCATTCCAGTCACACACAGCAATTTTCTACATGTTGCAAGTTATTTTTAACAATCCTGTTCTACAAACAGTGTTGTACAGCCTATAGCTGCAGTGCAAAGTGTGTGTGTACAGTAACGATGTTCATTACACCAACAGTGAGAATTCTAGATAAAGTGCCATGTTTGTTTAAACGACAGCTGAATGGATCAATTCTTGAATCTGATTGGTTAGAAGGTGTTGATTCATTTTCCATAACAGCAGTTCTGACATTAATTCCAGCTGCAAGGTTTCTAATAATGCACTCGTTCACTACAGTAGAAGACAAGGAGTCTTTTTAGTGGACGCTCTACATCAATGGATTTATTCATTGATTTAATTTACTCACTGATATGGTGACGTTTTCTGTAACTTTACATTTTTACTTTACAGGAGAGTGTTCAGGACAGAGTTTACACTTTGGTTTGTCGGGAACATCATAAGCTGCATTTTTTAAAATTATTATTATTAATTTTGAGAAAAAGAGGCTGATGATGGACTGAAAGTTTGTAGCTGCTATAATGCAAGAGATAACAGGAACTAACTTGTTCTGCGGAAACTCCACAACGTTGAATGTAACTATAAATAGATAGAAAGTTTAAATGCCATTCTTTAATAAATAAAAATTGAAATTATTGCCAAATTGCAATTGTAGTGTAAGAGGAATAAAACGCTTCAGGACATGCTGTTATAGGAAAACAATCAACTTTGCTGTGGTAACAGTAACTCCACATCACATCACCCTGATGCTGATTATTTTAATGTCTTATTGCATCCCTTACTGATTTCCTTTGTGCTAATTAGGATGTGGCACTCACATAGTGGCAGCGTGCAGGTTGGACAGTCTCATGTCGGTGCTGTTCTTTGAAGGCGACAACTCGTCTACAGGCGAAATAAAACCATCCACCTCTTCATCCAAGTGGTCCAGAAATCCCAGCATGCTCAGCTCCGGACGCACCGTCAGCTGTGCAAACTGCGTCCTGTTGTCGTTGTCTTCATCCGAGCCATCCTCTTCCTCCTGCACAGACAAGGTTTTACGCCTGATTAGTTGAATGATGAAGGGCAGAGCTGGTTAGCTCGAAGATCTTCAGGTAAACTCCATGCAGGATTCACTCAGTCAACACTGTTAATTTAATCAGAGTTTGATTAATGAGGGAAAGCAGAATATTACACTGAGAGGTGATCTTTTACACGCATTTGCTGCATCATCCAAAGTGTGATCAGGATGTACTCATTCCCAAATCATCAGAACAATGTTAAAGGAATACTCCGGAGATTTCTACCTAAACCATGGACAAGAATTTCGACACGTTTTCCTATACTGAGAAAAGAACAATTTAAAGTTTAGTTACAGATAAAGTCTAAGGGCAGATATTGAATTCTGTCAATAAACGTTTAAAATATGGGACTATAACATAAATTAAAACCTACAACTTTTATAAAATAACAATAAAGGACTTGGGTCAAAACAGGCAATAAAATGTCTTAGAAAAGCTGTTCGTAGGGAAGTTTATCCAGTGTCTTGTAGTCATCCATGCACCATGACTACAAAATCTTCCCTCTGGAAAAGTTCCCATCTTTCAAAAAACAAATTATATTGATTTAGATCTTAATTGGCAAATAATTCCTAAAAACTTTCTAGTTAAATGCGTGTTTTACATAAACTGCCTTAACAGCTGCCCTAAGACTTGCATTATGAGCGAGTTAGCAAGTGTACAGCATTTCCGTTCAGTGACAGCTCTTGTCCGTGGTAATCCCACACACACACTACAGATGCAGTGGATGGAGATTAGGTTAAAACATAACGGAGTACTCCTTTAAGCCTCTTTATGCATCGAGCTTGAAGAAAATACCACTGATTCTCACAGGATGTTTCTTCTTCATATCACCGCACACCATGCACAAGAAACACATCTGCATGAGTTTAATCAGAGCTTCACAATCGGTGTGAGGGGAAAAATCACACGGCACTTGAAAACTACTGATTTGACACGGTTATGTGACCCTGAATCAACAGGCTGCAATCAAGATTGGTTAATTGGAGGGGCTGGAGGTTACAGTCAGAGCATTTCTGATTGGCTGAGCAGCAGCTCTTCACCTTGCCGTGGTCGAAGAAGAGAGCGGGTTCCCCCTCGATAATGGGCTGGAGCTGAGGGCCTCGGCGCTTGCTGGATGGAGAGCCCTGCTCGTGGAGGGTCATAAGGGAGGAACCACTCAGAACACTGACCTCAGATCAGCTAAAAAAAAATCAGCTTAACCCACTACACCAGCCACTTTAAACTGATCCTAGATCAGCAAAAGCTCCTGTAGGTGTATAGTTTCAGTATGGATGTTCCTGCCTGTAATATTTTCACAGTGCTGTTATAAGTTATGTCCTCTATCTGAATGCTATTTGTGGTGAATATTTGTGGTAACTAATGCTAATATTACCCCAAACAATGTCACAACAATCAGAGCTGCCAGTACTGCGTGTCATGTTTGCAAATCTCATTGCTGCTCTGAGGCCATAAAATTCTCTCCTGGGTGCTTTAAAAAAATCCTGCTGTTGGACAGATGTGTAGCTATTCAGGCAGAGGAAAAACTGAACTTACAATGACGGGGATGGTGGACGCTCTGCATAGGATCTGCTTGACGAGGCGATATCGATCATACAGCGGCTTCATGAGCTGTCTTTCGGTCTTTGTGATCTTGAAAGAGGAAAACTGGAGTTAGTGTTGAACAGGCATGTGTTATTGCATTATAAAATACAAGAGCCAATCACATTCCAGTATGCAAATGAAGTCCGTGCAACATGTTTAGGGTTAGGAGGTATTTCCTGTTTGTATATTAATGGAAATGTAATTTCTTTTTATGGTCTAGTGGTGACCCATAAGTGGTTCAGGTTATGGGATACTGATCAGAACTACCATGGTTTGTCTCTTTAACCCTCATCTGCTCAGTTGTATCCTTTCTTGAATTGTATGTCGCTTTGGAATAATCACATCAGCAAAATGAGCAAATGTAAATTTTTAATCTAGTCCACTAGGATTTTAATCCTGGATGTGAATGTGTGCCTGTAAAAACAGAGAACAGTGAATAGAGAAAGTGAGCTGTGATTGACCTGGTTAATGAGCTGAAGCCCTGATGCAGATGAGAGTAATTACAGCACTCTAATTAACCTTGGTTTTATCACGATACAATTCTCTGTCAGATGTGTTCAGCATTCAGACAGCCTGGATGGTCTTCAATTAATAAAATTGCAGGAGTCTGACTCCGAGCAATGATTGTAGATTCTACATCTACAGTCTTGACAGAATAATGCAGGCATAACACGAGCACAAACTTCATCTGTCTGTTCTGCAGGCTACACACACACACACACACACACACACACACACACACACACAACCTGTCTCCACACATTATTCTCTCTCCACTGGCAATCTGGTGCACCATGAAAATGAGCAGTAAATAATCAGAAAGGGAGGGTCTATGTGAGGTATCAACAATGCTACCCTTACACACACACACACACACACACACTCACCGGTCTGCCATGGATGCCTTCGTAATACAGCAGTGCTTTCTGCAGAGCTACTTTCTCTGCACCAATCTGTTCTCTGGTCATGTCCTGTTTTGGAAACACAGGTATTTTGGTCACTAAATCGTCAGTAATCTGACACGCATATCTAACACTAACGGTTTGTGAAACATGCCTGTACTGTACTAACGGAATGAAAGGTGCATCTTTTGCACATTTGCACTAAAGGTATGGAGTTAACTTTCCTAGCAAATAAGGGCAGGATATAGCTACCAGTTTAGCATTGTCCAAACTGCATTTCTAAATAGAAGAATAAGTCTGTATTAAAAACAGATATATAGCCTGTATATATCTATATAGCCTATATATATATATATATATATGTCTGTAACAACAGCACCTTGGAAGCGAGCTCCAGACACTGGATAGAACAAAGTCCTTCAGTCCTGAAGACTTTCATGTGGTGGAAATCTTGCTGAATGTTTTCTTATAGATCTTTGTTAATTAACAGCATGTTTTTTTTTAAAAATCATTTATTATTGGCTTTATGTGAAGTGTTTGCTATAGAAGTCCCTGTGAATGAGCTGTTGCTATAGAAACGATTACATATCAGAATAGTTGCATTAATATAAACCAGCCGGAACTATTGTCAGAGATGCTGTTATAGAAAATTAATCAGCGCCTTCTGACCAATCAGAGCTGAGAATTCACTAGCACTGTGATAAACTCTTGCCTTGATGTCCTCGGGCCGGCCAGCCTCGGTGCGTTTCTCCTGCAGTTTGTTCATCACCGTCTCCAGCGTGCTCTCCACAGGTGGTTTGGGTGTCTTGGCCTCGCTGCTTTTCTTCTCCAGCTGAGAGCCGAAGCTCTTGGGCAGCGTGTTGCTGCGCTGCCTCGGCAAAGGAGCCAAATCTTCCTCTGACTTCAGCAAACTGTGCTCTGTGAGAGGTCAGGAGAGACGTTAAGAGGTTATTCGGTTACTGTGACATTTTCTCTTTTCCTTAAATACGTATTCTCATACTTAACCCCAATGGCTATTATCCAGTATCTACATGAAAGACAATGCTTAAGCTAATCATATATGTGTGATGGCTGGACATCTACGATTCCTGGACAGTTGTGTGGTTAACGTCACAAAATAGCATTACAACAGCATGACTAAGCGACTTCTTAAATTTCTGTCTAAGTAGCCAATGACTGACCTTTGAAACCGAGAGACATTTCTGTATTTTGTTTTTCCATTTATTTAACAAAAGCGTCATGAGTGTTGGATTAGCCTGACTTACAAAATGCTAAGCACGCTAATTCTTCCTGCCTGCTTTGTACGTGAAGTGTTACAGGCATACCTTTGAGGTCTTTGCGAAGCTTAGCCAGCTCATTCATCCACCTCAGGACCTCGGGGTTGGCCGCTTTGTCACTGTGCGACGGCTGGAGAAGGAAAACACAGCGCCCATTATTGTTGTCTCAGAAAACAGGAAACAGACTCACAAGGGGCCATTTTGAAAAAGCACTTCTGGTATCCGTTTGGATTTTCCTGCTGCTGTATCAGAAACCTTTGGAAAGTTGTGGAATTTTCTGCAATATTTGCTTTTACTAACCCTGTATTTGCGTTCTTCCTCAAACTTTTCCTCAAACTTGCGGATCTTTTTCTTGAGGCTGTGGATCTTTTTAGAGAGCTGCGTTGACGTGAGCTCCTCAGATTCATGATCACAAGAGCCAAGAGAAGAGCTCCGCCGCCGGCTGAACACAGAATATTATAGAAACATAATCAGATACCTGAAACCTCATCCTCAGTTCCTTAACCTTAACAGTCGCTGAACAGCAGATTATTAGTTTACTCAAGAGCTATGGATACATTCAGCATACTAGAGGGAAAAAAAACCAAATGCTAAACACTTTAATCTCGCCACAACTGAGGACTCTAATTTTATATCACAGACTGTTACAGTCCTAATCAGAAAACTCTTAAATTGATACTGCTTTTCCACTGATGAGATGATGGTTGTTCTTCGTATTAGAAAATTACATTTCCACCAATTTAATAATAACAACTTTAAAGGATTTTAAGTTTTATTTCTGGCACTGTGAACAGTTTTTGCCATCCAATGGATCGATACATCTTCACAGAAGACAATTAGGTGGAATACAGATACGCAATTTCTGAATGTGTAGCTGCTCTATTTTACCAAATAGCTCCTGTTTATTTAGTCGTAACTGCCATTAAAATGGATTTCATCCTACAACCACTAATTCACAGTCACCGTTTTGTTAAAATATCTTATTTTAATGGCAGCCATGAGAAACTAAATGACTCCAAAAGCCTCGATTTTTAGTGGTTCTTGGTTTCAGACTGGCAATGATTGGCTCAGTGGTTACAGGTTTGGGCTACTTATTGGTAGGTTGTGAGCTCAAATCCCAGTATTACCCAGCTGCCATGGTTGGGTCTGTGAGCAAGACCCTTAAACCTTAACTGCTCAGTTTTATCCTGTCCCAGCTGTAAGTCTCTTTGGATAAAAGCTTCAGACAAATGAACAAAATGTAAATGTAAAATGCAGTATTAAACAGCATAATACATGCATTATTACGGTGCCTTTCTCTACTTCTCAGCTGACTTTAGTCCCAGGTTTGCTCTCACCTGATAAAAGAATGTGTGTTGGGCGGTGAGGGAGGCACCTCGGTGTCGTCCAGGTACTGCTGCGAGTTCCCATAGGCGTAGAAGCGTGGTGAAAGCATGGGATCGGAGTCTTCCTCCAGCAGTTGGCGGATCATTTTGCCCCCGGTGTGGGGCGAGAGGTGAGCTTCTTCACTGTCCATGTTGTCTCTGTGCCACGATGAGTAGGCTGGCACTGGTTCTATCAACAACACACACATATGTACATTTACATGTATATCTCGCACACATCCAGACCAAGCAGCCTGATTTGGAAAAAAACACAAAAACACACACACAGACTGGTGTTCATGTTGAACATGTTCATGACCTTTAGAACATCATGGTTAAGCAAATAACTTTACAGGTTTCTTGTTGTTTCTAACCTTCTGGATGTTGACACAGTCCCCAAACTAAAATATGGGGTTAATATGGGGTTAATGGGAGAAATTCTAATCTGTGGCTTGTTAAATTTTCCCTTAGACTGAGGAACAAAGCTTAACTCAAATATACGAATGATGTAAGAGAATAAAAGGGAAAAAAGCACTGTAGAGCTGTTGCCAAGAAACAAGCATCGACAATGCCAAGACTGCAGCAAAGGACGCAAGGCCATTTAAGAGCATACATGCATAAAACAAACACCCACGCGTGTCAGGGTGTGCATCATGCTTCAAAGCATAAGTGTTTTTTGGTTGTTTTTTTTTTTTTGTTTTTTTTGAAGAGTAATATTCCCATGGATTCTTTGTTTTATCTCCACATGTACAGTAACTGATGTTGCCCTGAGAGCTGTGCGAGGTACACTATTTATTTGTTAGATAGTTATTGTAGTGTGACTGATTGATACATCTAAACATGCCAGACTTTCTCTGACAAGCTCCTAAAGCAAACCAACAGTCATATTCATTATTAGCTTGAATGTAGCTTAAAGGTCTAAATCTTTCTTTCAGGACCAAGCCTGGAAAGATCTGAAGCCTGAAGAGCCTGCATCACTTTTTTTTTGCAACTTTTTGAACTCATGTATAACTAAAGTTTAATGGTGTATGGGGGAAAAAACGGACGATGAAGTGATAACAGCCCTGAGTAATGCAATCTGACAGAATGAGGGATTCATATGTGAGAGAGGTGAAAATGAGGATGTTATACTGACTCGGATGTATGGGCTTTCGCCTTGTACCCTGGCACTTACTGTCACAGCCGGTTGCTGAAACAAACAGCTCTGGCACTGGCTACACTGGGACAAAGGTGGATTCCCCCTCCCTCTCTACATGTCCATTTTAGCAGGCTCATCTGCTGTCTGTACAGCCTCTCTCCAGGGGAGACCCTCTATAAATTGCTGCTCCCATGTGCTCCCGTTTTTTTTTTCCCGTTAAGGCAAGACTTCAAAGACAAAGAGCGAGAATAAGTCGTAGGATTATCTTTTGATCACGGAGCATTGTCTTGCAGTATTATCCTTTAATCATGGACCATTGTTTAAAATGAGCTCATCCATTAAAGGAACACTCCATTTTTTTTTTTTTTTTTTCCAAACATGTCTGTAGTGTACATGAGATTACCACAGACAATTATTTTGACAAATTTATATGCTGAAGAAAATAATGGAAAACTAGTTTGAAACTGAAATGAAAGATTAGGGGCACTTTTTAAACTCCAACAATTGTTTCAAATATGCCACAATCAGTGGTGTAGTAGGGTGGCGTTTTTCCACGTCACATCTCCCCGGTTCAATCCTGAGCTCGGGTTAGTGTTGGCAGAGTTTGTGCATTTTTTTTTTTCGCCTGTGTCCATGTGGGTTTCCTCCGGGATCTCTAGTTCCTTCCACCTCCCACAAACATGCTGTATGTGGATTGGCTACTCTACACTGAGAACGAGTGTGTGTATGTGTGAGCGCATGGTGCCCTGAAATGGACTGGCTTCCCATTCAGGGCGTATTTTCACCTCCCACCCAGTGTTCCTGGGATAGACTCCGCATTCACCATTACTCTGAGTAGGATAAAGTGGTTACTGAAGATGAATGATTTAATAAAATTACACCCATTTCACCAAAACTATAAAGATGCTAGTCTTATCTAACTTTCAAACATTTGATGCTTTCCAAGCATTTTGTGGTACCCATGTGCCGTCAGATGCACAAAGCTATGACAGTAACACAAATTCCTCCATCTGGAAAAGTAGGTCTGTCTCTGAAAGGACAGATTATTCAGATTCACAGTTTTACAAACACTTTGGAAAGAAGTCTCTCTACAGCGTTTTCCATAAACGTTTATTGACACCCACACAGCCCCCCCGTAGGTTTCTATTGTGAAAGAGTTTCAAGTACAGGTTTTTGTTCTCTGCTCATTACTGTCATGTGGAGATTTTTGTCACACACACTCTACAGATGTAGTAGATAAAGATCAAACTGAAAAGCTTTGGAGTATTCCTTTAAAATATGGATGATGTAACACACAAAAAAAAAACAACCACACAGTAACACAAAGTAATACCATGCCTAGCCTTCAGGGGACTCTTTGGACATGAATATCAGTGTGCCCTCTCTCTCTGTAAAAACTGTCCTTCTGTACACAGCACCATTTTGCGGTTTTGTAAAAGCTCATAAAACAGACATGAAACAGCAAAATGCTGCTGCTGCCAGTCCTTTAGCTCAATTCCAACAGCTTCATCAAGTTAAAGGGTAAAAGTGACTCAATCTGGCAACTCTCCCAGTCGGGTCAGCTCTGGGTAGCAGTGAGTCAGGCACTATGTCTGTGCTGGAGTAAAGACAGAGAGACACCAGAATATTACCAATGTTTGGGCGAGACTCACATCGCCAAGGTCCTGGCAGAGAGGACGTGCGTTTGTGTGTGTGTGTGTGTGTGTGTGCGCGCGCGTGTGTGTGTGTGCATCCGCAGGTTTGTGCACATCTGTAACTGGCAGCCATGTAAGAAATTAGTTTGCATAGAGGAAGAAAGACGCACACGTGTGTGTGTGTGTTTCGCACACATATTTAGACTGCAGAAATGGGCACGCTTGATTTCCCCATATTTCAGCACCCGGTTTAATCTGTTTCCACGGTGATAATAAAATCAGGAAGGTGCCCAGTGCTTTATCTCTTCTAAACAAACTTCACTCTCTATGAAAACACATGCTCTCTCTCTCTCTCTCAGTCTCTCAGTGTGTGTGTGTGCGCGCGCGCGCGTGTGTGTGTGTGCGTGCATGCGTGCATGTGTGTGTGCGCGCGTGTCCTTCACAGCTTAGGGGATTGCAGTACAATCAGAAAGACTGACTGAGAGAATAATGCATGTATTCTTGTGTATTGCCCATAAATATGATACAATCCACAATATTAGAGTTTCTTTTTTGCATTAAGGTTTGGCACTATGATGATATTATACCATTATCATTATTAATTATGTCACAGTAAGCTTTTCTGATCATTTCTTGTATCATCAATGGCAATATTAACACAATATGTTGGTTCACATTATGTCCGTAAACTCCTCAAAAATTAATATCACTTAAATATCAAGATTGTCATGTGATTTTTATTTTTTTTTTTTTTTGCCATATTACCCACTTTTTTGTGGGAAACCTGTTATTCCTACATGCTGTACACAAAATGACAGGATATCGTATATAATAGACAAGACAAAATTAATTAAAAACAAGATCCACAACTGAGAACATCATGAAATACACATGCAGAAAAGCACAACTATGCTATGGAGGATTTAAAATAAATAAATAAATAAATAGCCAGTAACTAGAACAGCCTTGAATGATACTAATGCAGCGTCTCATTAAAATGTCCATGAGGTCTCGAATGCAGGATTACACCCACTACAGATCTCACAAACAGCTCTAATCTCTCCAATTAGTCACAACACTTTTACACAAACTGTTGAAACTCCAAGCACAATTAAGCTTAGAATTTAGAAGTCACCGTATTGTATTCTCAGGAAACAGAAACTTGACCAAAGCAACGTAATCTGATCTCTCAAACACAACAGAGTAGCTTTGCAGCTGCCACCCATGTGCTGCAGGAGCAAAACATGCAGAGGAGGGAAAAAGGAGAAGGAAAGAGACAGACAGAAAAATAGAGAGACTGACCTCCCCAGCTGCTGTCCTCCATTAGAGCGGACAGGTCCAGTCGAGGAACGTCCTCGCAGCCGTCTGAAGGCTCCGGGCCGTTGATGGCCTCCTGGATCTTCATGGCAGGCGTCTAGCAAGGGAAAAGGAGTGAGAGATCAAGCAAAATACAGCAGAGCAGGAGCTGGGCGCTCCTTAAGTTCAGTGGAGTGCTGCCTCCTTGTAGCCCAGCCCATGAGGCAGGGTGGGAAGAGGGGGCGGGGCTTATGCACGCCTGCTGATCTGTCCTGACC
Organism: Pangasius sanitwongsei; assembly: GCA_037576675.1. Classification (NCBI taxonomy): domain Eukaryota; kingdom Metazoa; phylum Chordata; class Actinopteri; order Siluriformes; family Pangasiidae; genus Pangasius; species Pangasius sanitwongsei. Next base: position 5,811,424 of record CM075005.1, on the reverse strand, counting down.
AGAAAAACATCCTCCCATCTGCCTCACACTCTCTCTCTCTCTCTCTCTCTCTCACACACACACACACACACACACACACACCTCCCTGTTGAGCCACTCTACACTTGTTTGTCTCAGTAGCTGAAAAAGGCGGGAGAGAAGGGAAGAGGGGAGGAGGGAAAAAGAAGAAGGGAGGAGCAGGAAAAAAGGACCACACTGAGCATGCAGGGCACGCTGAGCACGCAGGCAGACTGACAGGAACTTCTGTTATTGCATACGTGACCGCAAAACAACGGCGATCTCCCTTTCTTTTTCTTTTCTTTCTGATTTTATTTCATTACTCACTCATTCATATTTTCTCCCTCTTTCAAAATGGTCTTCCTTTCTACATTTGACTTTAACTCTAATGCAGACAGTGCATGCTGGACATGTCTCGCCTTCTTACCCACATGCACGTGCATACACACACACACACACAACATGGACACACGCTCCTACACGCCCAGACTTCCAGGGTTAAGGCGTGGGATTGGTTATTTTCGGAGCAGATCATGGCTGTGCAGTAAGGATGTGGAATGCTTCTCCTCCCTTTTTCCCGCTCTGCATAACTGACTGCATGACAACAAGCTCCGCTAAGAGCTCCATTACCATTAGCCCTCTGACTGCGGCTGCTATTATTGATACGACAGCACATAAACCCCACGCACTCACGCTGATGGACTTTTAATAACCGATTAGCTGATCCAGCGCTACTACAAACACACCGTTTAAGGCAACACAATGCCATTTGAATGTGTTTTTTTTTGTTGTTGTTTTTTTGTTTTTTGTTATTTTTTTTAAAATAAACCTGCCATATCAAGAGAAACCATTTCAGCATTGTAATTAACATTACACTAAAACATTCTGCCAAGTAAGGCTATAGCAGGTCCAATTCAAGTCAACTTTAAGTTTTCCCATTGAACCTGGTCCTTGAACCCAGAAAACAGATCTGATCTGTGGTCCAGAAAACAGATCTGGTTCACCTAAGTTATCCACTTCCACAGCTTAGCCTAAATCCACCCGACTCTGTGATCAATGCAATAATCTCACCTTTGTGGTGTGAGAAGCACATAAATCATGCGTCAGCCTGCAGGGTTAAAAACCTTAAGCATTCACAGCCACTCCTGCACGAAGACACCCTACATACCAGCAGAAACCATAGGCAACATTCCCTAGGCAACATTTAATCAGAAAAGTGTGTCCCATTTTGCAAAAAAAAAAAAAAAATTCAGTAGGAATTCCTCTGTGTCAAAACAAACCTGAGATGTCACCCTGTCTTAAACGAGCCCAGAATTGATCTTGGTTGGACACCAAGTTGTGAAAAAAAAAACCCTTATGGCATCCTGTCATATTTATGTTCTTAAACCTGTCACATCATGACAGAATTTATGTACACTGCACTACTTGACAGTCAGATAGTGCTCAATTGAAGGACGAGTAACAAGACAACTGGGAATCAAAATGGCTGCTAATTCACATACTCTGTAATTGTACAGAGATACACGAAGTGCCACGGGGGAAACACGGTTCAGTTTTCCTTTACGCATCAAGACAGTTATAACAGGTTCATATCTTGTGCGTCACTTGCAGACAGACTTCATCATCACAGAACCAACAAATCTAAAATTCTCATAAATTTTCATAAAATGTCTTGATTCACTTGTTCTCCCCTGAAGCAGAGCTCACAGAGCTCCTAAATAAATAAGACCTTCTGATTAGGCTGTAGTGCGACCTACCATACCTAAATATCGAAATACCTACCATGTCTAAAGTGTTTCGCTAACAAAGATGGCTTGAACCTGATCTATATAATAAATCGATGCAAGCAATTTAACAGGAAGCAGCACAGGCCATCCCCCCCCCCCCCCCCCCCCTATAAATTTACATACGAATTTACTGACTGAAAGAAAAGTTAATTTATCTCGCTCAAACATCAGAGAAGCATGTCACTCGGAAACGGTGTTTCTCTCTAAAGAGCTGACAAAAGGGTTAAAGTAAAAAAAAAAATAAAAAAAATTTAAATTTTGTATGTTAAACATCCATCTAAATTTGAATTTAAAAAAATATATATATATACATATTACATGCAATTAGGCAGAATTGGGACTGTGCAAGTCTCCATGTACCAACCCTAGCAAGCTACAGAATTATCACAGACTTGGAGAGACCTGAAGAGCCTGTGAAACAAGCAATGTCAGCCTTGTGATTGGTCAGGCTCAAGCTCACACCTTACCCAAGATTAGCCCCACCCACTTCAGAAAGACAGTGGAGAAATTCTGGCACGTAGATATTGGAAAGTTACTCATACTTTGGTATTCCATATTGTGGTCTGTAAAAGCTGATTAGAGATCAGTCATAGATTTAGCGCCTCTGGCATGTTAACACTGATTGAGGCACAGACTGTCTTACCTGCATCGCGATATTCACCATAATAAGAGCCTGAATGTGATCTGGCAGCAGTACGGATGCTGAAACAGACCCACAAGTGAATCACGCTTCATGGAGAGCGAGTAATGTGCAAACGCCATCTGCTGCTGCTGAACCCAATCGTAGCTCCAGCAACGGAAACTTCCCGTACGCTTTCCTGTTACTGTTTACCTCAGCATGCCGCTTGGTTCTTATTAAAACACACTCACTCACGCACATACGTTTGTTTTTGTGACATTCCGTATATTCCACAATTCTGCTGAATTCTCAACATTGGGCGTTGATTCATTTTCTATAACAGCAACTCTGTCAGTAGTTTCGGCTATAATTCAAATTACAGGTTACTACTGATGCGCTCGTTCTAATAAGTTATTATTATTACTAATAATAAGCAGATTAAAAGAATGTGTTATTATTTAATAAAGAAAAAACATATAATCATTGATATGATGAAGTTTTATGGAAGGAGTCTCCAGTGTCAGCTCTATGTAAATGTCAGTTTCAGTTTTCCACCATGAGAAGGTCTTCAGGATAGACGACTTTACACTTTCCCATTTCTCTGTAACATGACAAGTGCGCTTTTTCCTCTTATTAACTTTAAGAGGGAAAAAGAGAGCGAGAGGCTGGTGAGCAACATACGTAAGTGATACCAGGAACTAACTTGTTTTGCGAAAGTTCCACAATATTACATGTACCTATAAACTGATAAAAAAAAGTATCACGTGATTCTTTAATTAATAAAAAAAAATGTATCATTGGCAGATTGCTGTTGAATAAGTGGAATAAAACACTTACTCGCATGCTGTAGGTAGTAGTAACTCTACATATAGTGTGCTGGGCCTCAACACACCACCTTGTCGTTGATTATTTTCCTATAAGAGCACACCCCTAAGTGTTTTATTCCTTACATATCTAATAGGAATTTTCTAGCTCTAACCTTAACCTTAGTAAAAAGAACTGGTTTTACACTTTCCGTGTATAATTCACATCAAAGCTAGCGATACGCAAACATCAGTTTCTAAAATTCCTCGTTCAGAAGCAGTTCTCATGTATAATTTTTTTAATTCCCACCAAAATGTTGAGTCATGATGTAAACATGGTGAAAGAGCAGGTCAGTCCCAGAAAATATTTTTATCCGGCGCATAACACAGGACAGCTAGAGCCAAGTATATTTACTACCATAATCCATTATGAGTTTGACTCCAAGCTAATAATGCTTCCTAAATCAGATTTTATGGCACGTGAACTGTTTCTTGATTTGTAGATACTGGATGAAAGATGGTTTCTGAGAAACAGGTTTTAACTGATGGGGTTTATTTAGAGATATCTGGGTTGTGGCCTGATCAATCAAGACAGATGTCATTCTCATGTAGATATTCGACAGTATGAGCAATTCAGCCTTTAATCAGCCTCCAGTGCTGGTTGTTTTAAGTAATTGGAAGCACTTGAGGGTTAAGTTAATCAGTCCACGTTCTTTACATGATGCCTAACAGAAAACAACAAACAGTGCAAAATCAACTCATCAATAAACAGCACTCAGTTAATCACATCAGCTCTTAAAGGCGAGGCTGATTTTGAATAAGGCGCAATGTTACAGTGATGTGATGTGATGTGATGTGATTTTAGCTAAAAGTGTGTGACAGTGCTGCGGTTCTTCACTCTAGTTACATAATCAACAGTAACCCAGTTCAGTCTGAGTCTCCCACAAGGACGACTGCCCTAATAACTGCCTAAAGCTTCAGAGAGTGGGGGATCTTAGACACACACACACACACACACACACACACACACACACATACTCATGGTTTACAGGAGCTAACAGTGCATGAATACTGATCAATAAGGTACACAAACTGTCAGTAAGTGAGCCATGTCACCCTATTACAGCGATGAATCTGTGTGTGTGAGAGCCCACATTCTGCACTCGCATATAATGAGATGACTGGACACCCATCATCTGTTACATCCAATCTAGACCTCTCCTTTTATTTGATGTACACAAGGTCACTGACTCTGCATCCTATAAATAAGTGCTAGCAAACGGGCTCGTCTCATTTAGTCGGCTTCACGTATTGCATTTCATATAATATTTGCATAAATAGCCCTAAAGCCCATTTTACACATAACACATTGAGGAATGGAGTGCATTCGTTTCTGTGCTTTCTTGCGCTTGTTTAGTAAATATAACTTGCAAATGTCTGTAAATATTATATACATTCATTACCACTGAATACAATCACATAAGGTTCGTTAATCCAATGTGATTTTCACTTCTACGCTCTGTGACAGGATTATCACGGATGCCAGAGCAGCACTGTTCCAGTACACATCTCAGCAAGTGAAAATATCTCGAATACAGTCAGACTGATCTAGTAATTCCTATTACAAGACTTTCAAGCTTCACATTTTCTTATTCTATTGGCAGATACTTTTGCTTCTTTCTAAAAATAAATGCATCTAACAGTGAATTTTAGCAGCAAAACAAGAAAGATTTATAAGAAACTATTGTTTTTTAATATGCTGGACACCACGGGCAATTATAATTCCTTCCATGGAAACCTGTTTCTCAGAAACCATCCGGCGTCCTTTCTAATCAAGAAATAGTTTAAGTGCCATAAAGCCTGTGTGCTGATTTAAAGTGCATTATTAACACAGTCTTATTTTTTGTAGCTCAGCCTTCTGATTAAGGCTTTGGTGCAAAACTCTAAATATAGATTCCTGAAAATCACGCACCTTACATACTTGTTAAACCCTGGAACACTCACACAGTGGTCATAAAGGGCATGAGTTTGAAAATCAGTGAAAGTACATTATCAGTAAAAATATATCATTGTCTCTACTGAATAAGACACATTACGTCAAAATGTCATATGCTATAGACTGAAGGCAAGGACAGAGCTAAGTATCTAAGAAAGTAAACATTTTAAAAAATACATGACTCTTAAGGATTTTTCAGGTGTCACTGGGGGAACTCTTAAACCCTACCCTTCTCTTTCAGAAAGGGGTCCAAGGGCCCTTAATTACCCATTTACCCAGTTCGGTCACAAAGAGATCAAAATGTGTAGTATTGAGCAACATGTTGGCGGGTTTGTGAGAGGAAGGTCACAGTTTCCTGAAATATGTGGAAGCAACTGAGAACGAGTGAAATAAAGAATAAAACACATCAGGGTGTGCTGTTATAGGAAAATAATCAATGACAGGTTGCTGTGATGAGGTCCGGCGTGAAGTGTAGTGTTTTATTTCTCTTGTACTACAGCAATTTGCCAGTGATTACAATGATTTGTTTATTTATTAAAGAATGACTCGTCATATATTTAACGTTGCATATACATGTCCTTACAGAGAAATTCACTATATCAATGATTCTGCAATTTTCTTTGTTAAACAACATGTTTTGTTATCTGTTTATTTAAAAAAAATACATATTTGGTAAGTGGATTGACAGATTGAACATCTGTTTAGATTAGAGTCTTTTATATTTGCACTGTGGCTGTATGGCCTGAGGCACTGGGCTTTCAGTGTGTACAGCACTGAGCACTGTACTGTATGTACAGTAATGTTTTTAAAATGAGTCTCAAACATATGCAAAGTTGGAACAGTGTGTTCTAACCACTGGAATGTAGCCTGCTATCATGTTGCTAATGGCATGCACCGTGTCTGTGACTGTGTGTACATACCATAAGGTTAGATGGGAGTTAGTTTACTATAAGTGGCAATAAATTAGTTTAAAGGTATAGTTTGTATTGTTTAAAACTGTTCAAAGTGTTGTGTAAAAGATACTATAGAAAATTGTGGATTGCAGTATTACCATGCAATGGAGCTATTCAAATTCAGATTTATTTATTTAACATGGGTCAGGCAAGAGGATACGTAACACAGTGATAGACAGTGCAAATACTGATAAACCCAAAAAAAATACAGACAGACTATGCACAATAAAGACTATGCTGTTACCTTTTAATGCTTAACCATTAATATTTAGTTATAGACTGGTGATATATAAAGGTCATTATGTTTTGTGTCACAGTGGTGCTTCATGTTACTACTTTTGACTAGAGCCATTGATTATGAACAGATGAGATACACTGGTTTGAAATTTGAAAAGAGAAGAATAAATGCATACTTCTGCTTTGTCTTTAAACATTGTTCTTGGCACCAACTTTTTTTTTTGTTTGTACAAGGCATGTCATCACTTCACTTCATCAGCACAGAGAGGGTAAAATAAAACTCTAGGAGAAAACTCTCCCCTTTCTGACCACATCTTTAGCCCTGTAGCTAGTTTCTGACAATGAGCTGCCTTTAGCTAAACAGTTGACATAGATACATGTGACTGGATAAACCGCAACAGAAGATCTGTTATGGAAGCCGAGCTGGATCTTGGTTTGAAAACTTGTTTCTGGATTACTGCCTTTTTTTTTTCATGATTTCATATTTCATAATGCTTTGATACAGTACTTTTTTTCACTTCAGTACATTAAAATCCTTTTCTGGGTCTGCATCCGCATACTTAGTGAGAGAGTGAGGGGAAAATGAAGGTCACTTAGGAAGAAGAAGAAGGCTCGTCAGTTGCAACTGGCCTTAAAGGCAGAACAGAGCTATAAAAATGACAAACTGCTGCTTTAATTTTAAAAAAAAAAAGTCACAGTTGCAAAACAAGGTAAGGAAATGTGCTCATTCTTGTTCATTTCTTAACCGATTGTTCTTTTATCAAAACAATCCAAACCACCCGAATCAGAGTAAGTGGCATGTTTTGTTTAACCTCCTTGGTGCAGCTGCTCTGTCACAGTGCCACAGCAGACCGGCTCGGTCAAGGCTGCGATGCTGGTGTGAGAGAGTGCCAGCTGGCTGGACAGCAGTGCCATGAGGAGGTGATGGGAGAAAACGAGCCACTTCAAGCAGAGTGTTTGGGCTCAAAGTGTTTATCCCAGGAGCAGCAGTGTGAGAGTTCAGTGTGTGTGAGAGCTGGCGGGATCACATGGGTTGTGGTGTAGGACCACTGTGAGGGGTCGGCAGCACCAGGACGTTCCCACACTCGCAACGAGTCAGAAAACTACAGCTGACTACAGGCACATTTTTGCATAATAAATAAATAATGGTGTTTTTATATATATATATATATATATATATATATATATATATATATATATATAGTATAGTATACACTAAAAACATTCTCTGTTCATAAGTGGCACTTTTATCCATAGATTCCTGTTCACTTACATTAAATTGTGTGTCTGTGTTATGAGATCAAATATGCACAAACCAAACCCAAAACTTCATCTAGCACCAACGTGATCACTAATGTTCAGTCTGATTGCATCACATGTGCAAAAGCCACAAAGACACCAAGACAACCAAAGGAGGGGCAGAAAAGATAAACAAAGTGCACGGGCTTACCTTGGGACGAGCCGAGTCGTTTGTTTTCCATGCTTCCCTGGAACAAGTAAAAAATGGCATCATTTTACAGAGCCATTCGTAGTCGTGGTAGAAGAGCAAGTATTTCGAAAGCAAACAGGAAGCTAACTGAATGTTTTCGAGAGCGAGAGTCTGTGAGTGAGCTCGCACTGCTTTCCCAGAACCTACTCTCTTCCTCAAATTCACTGCAGTCACAGCAGCATCGCAGCTGATCTGATACGACACAGTGAACTTTTGTGTGTCACTAGGATTTGTAGGGAAAGTGATAACTTTTACCAAAAATAGATTAAAAACTGATTAAAAACACTGCATCCCCTGGAGTCCCCAAAAATGAAAAAAAAAAAAAAAACTTCACTGCATTAAGTGGTAACAAAATATTTCAAAAAGGAGATACACTCGTGCTTAAGGGTATATTTTCAAAATCAGTCAAATTAAATGCAATCCAGCAATCTATAATCATCTTGTTAAATTACTAGCAGTAGTAAGGATATTTTATAATGTTAATACCTGTTATGCGTAGGCCCCATACTGTCTGCCATATTTCTGTCATGTGATATGGATGAGCTGTGATGCTGAAATAAAAAAATAAATAATAATACAATTAAGAAATAAATAACAAATGTGTAATAACCAATGTCCACTAGTTGTAAATTTTTCTACAGATATATTTTTTTTTACTGATTTTAAGTCATAACAGCTAAAGATATGCCATTTTTCACAGTGAATAATACCATAACAGTTCTATTGAACACCAACAGGTCCACATTAGAGGATGCTGAGGTAGATTTGCTTTACACAATGATTACAAAAACTGTCCAGTAGTAAGCTGGTCAACATCCTGTAGTGTGGGTGGAATACTGACTGATGTGGTCTGACATGTAGCGGAGGATTAATTTCGTATAACAGTGCAGTCTGGGGTGTGTTATTCCGCTTATACCACAGCAATTGGCCAACGATTACAATGTTTTAATTTATTAATGAACATATTTTTATACAGTTTATAGTTAAATTCAATGCCGTGGAATGTCCGCGAGACAAGTTAGTTCCTGTTATCGCTTACGTTATAGAAATGATAAACAATCATTCCATCGCCTTTTCCCTCTCTCGCTTAAAAAATGCAGCTTGTCGTTTTACTGAGAAACCAGAAAACATAGACTTGTCTGTCCTGAAGATGCGCTGAGAAACTTTTTATACAGCACAGTGACTGCTACAGAGTGCTGACACCTGAGCCTCCTTCCATAAACGTTCAATAAATGTATCCTAATAAAAAAACTTCACCACATCATTGATTATAGGTTTCTCTTTGATAAAACATCAAAATCAACATTTTAACACTGGTTTATTATTAGTCTTAGATTATGTGGTGCATCTGCTGTACAAGTCCCTGTGTATAAGCCGTTACTATAGAAACAATAACGTATTAGAACAAGTGCATTAATATAAATCTGTCGCTCATGTTACAGTCAGAACGACTGTCCAAGCCCTGTGGTTATCTAAAATTAATAAACCTTCTGAGATTCGAGGATTCAGCTGTGCTGTTGTAGAAGACAACTTATCCAACAGCCAGAAAAAGGAAAACCCTACTCACAAACTTTTTTATTTGCTATGTATATTTAAACAAAACACGGCTGACGATGGTACTCTACTTGCTCTGAATCCCTCTGCCTCCTGCACTACACACATCGTTGTTTTTTTTTTTTTAACTAGTCAGACTAATTAGTGTGCACGGATGACAGACAATACTTTCAGAATCAGGTTTGTGGAGACTTTGAAAACAGAGCAAAATATATTCCAGTATAAACTGACATATAACTCTCCTTCTAGCACAACACACAGTCAGCTCTTGGCTAAACATGTCGAGGGACAGTGACTATGGCTGCACCCTTCACTATGTGGGAATTTATTGTACTCTTTATACTAGCTTGCCATATGTTATTTATGTTATTCAGTTCCATTTCTGGGCAACTAAAACATGTGTCAGGGCAACGCATTAGACGGTTCACTTGCTTACTAATACATTTATGATTTTTTTAATAATACTTGAGAGGTGGCAGCCTGAATGGAAAACAAAATGGTAAAGGAGTAAGAGGGGGGAAATGGGATCACTTTTCCAGCTTTCCTGGAAAAATGGGTGAAAATGAACAGGACTGAATACGTCTGCATTTACACTCCATACACACTAGAAACATTTTCCTTATTGCATTAATAACTTGTCTGAAGGCACATTACTGCTGTGTTACATCAGCCAAAGATGGCTTATTGCACCCTCCCACCCCACAGGTCATATTTCAGCCCTCACACTCGTTACAGTTCCATCGAACACGATCAGATGTGTATCAGAAGCGTCCAGTGGCGGCTCCTGCCTTATACAGGACATCTGCAAAGTTCAGCACACACACTTCGTTATTCTGAAACCATTGGATCCATTTCCAAGCTCCTGTCGGCAGGCTATAATGTGTCTTAGCTTAGCTGTATATCAGATCGTGTATGTTAGAGAAGCATGGACTTGCTGTAAATAATAAAACTGCATGCACACATGAGCACAAGCGTACAAAAAAACAAAACAGACTTCATGATGATGTTTAAAGTTCAAACGCAAAATGTAGGATGATTCCCTTTGTTGCCATGACATCTCAAAATAACCAGATCATTGTTTGCATTATGCTGCATGAGCGCATAAGTAAGGAATAAATCACAACAGGCCGTGATGTTATAGGAAAACAATCAATGACAGGTGGCATTATCAAAGCGGAGTTACTGTTACCTCTCTAAAGTAGTTTTTTTCCCCCAGTAACAGCACATCTAGATATGTTTTATTCCTCTTGTACCACGGAAACTTGCCAATGATTACAATTTTTTAATTAATTAAAGATTGACATCATACTTTTTATCCATTTATAGTTACATTTATTGTTGTGGAACATCTGTGAGATGAGTTAGTTCCTGTTATCACTTGTGTCTAGAAGGAAAAAAAACCCACACCTTTTCATGTTACTTAGAAACCGTAAAGCGAAAACTCTTCTGTCTTTCCTGTGGCGGAAAACTTACTGACACTGGAGACTCCTTCCATAAATGTTTTTTTTTTTTTTAAATAAATCTGATTATTATTAGTCTTGGAATATGTGGCACGTCCACCATTCACAGTCCCTGTGAATGATTTGTTGCTATAGAAATAATAACATATTAGAACAAGTGCATTAATATAAAGCTGTGACGTGAATTACGGTCAGAGCTGCTGGAACAGAAGATGAATCAACACCTTCAGACCAATCAGATTCGAGAATTCAACAGCGATGTAGTATAAAGCATAAAATGAAAGCATCTCCCACCATGACTGTACAGACCAAAGCGGTTGTGGTGATTCTCTGCTGTAATCTTTCCTTCGGGGCGTCTCTAATGGCGGCTGATGCATGTAATGGCTGACCAGTACAAGGATCTGAACATACCAGCCTATAAACATGTCAACAAGACCTCTTTGCTTCAGCAGTCCCTTGCTTCAGATAAAAGCTTGTGGTAATTGAAGCCTTATTGGCTGCCTGCAATTTAGCTCGAAAGTTCCGCAGGAAAGCATGCCATGCTGCTGGTACAATTAGGGATTATTAGCCTGTTTGTTTTTTCCCCCATCGTTCACTGCAATATACCACATCTCCACCTGTGATCTCTCTTACTATACTGCCATCAATTACCGGGGCTGAGTCACTGCATTACTGTGGAATGGAGAGATGGTTTCTGAGAAAATGGATTTGCTTTGGGACTATTCAAAAACAACGTTTGAACCAAGAATTAGAACGGAGGAAAGCCGGTGTGTGCAGGGGAGTGACAGAGAGCAGTACTCACACTCAGTGAGCCTTGGTTATGAGACAGCTCGGTGAGGGTAGGGCTGTGTTTGGGTTTCCTGGACCTGGAGTCTTCATCAGCAGTGGCTAGCCTCCTCTCACTCTCCTCGGTGATGCTGATGCTAACGCTAGCACTGCTGTTCAGCCCACGAGACGGGATGTTCTCCTTATCAATGTCATCCCTGAGGAAGAAACACACCTGCTTTCAGAAAAGCACAGAAAATAAACACTAAGCATGTTCGACAGAACTGTTTCTCCTCTCGTACTATGCCAAGCAAGTCAACCTAATGTAACTTATAAGACATAGCATATTTCTCTGCACCCTCTCCTGTGTCTGGGTAAGTCTGCATGACTGAGCAGAACAGTTTTGTCTCTAACCTTGAGTTTAGAGTCTATTCTTGGCAGAGTCCCCTTATCGACTGGAGCAGTGCTGTGAATTCAGAGGGACAGAGGGAGAGCAAAGTCCCCTCTCCAGTCCAAATAACCACAGAGGACTAGGGCTTTTTTTTTTAATAATCTAATCTCTATCCACTTACCCTGGAGCAAGTGTTATTACCACAAACAAGTATTTCAACATGTTTTACTGAACTGAGACCAGACTCCAAATACACACAATGGAAGTCTAATAGCATATCTAAGGGCAGAAACAACATTCTCTGTACAAGGAAACATAGAGACCTTGAGTTTTCATTTAAGTGCACTTTCACACCTTTTGCTGAGTCTGAATCAGAGTGCCATGGCACATAATTGAAGGAACCAAAAAAATATACTGGCTGAGGGGCATGTAGCGCTGAAAATGTCCTTGTAAAATTCTTTTATTCATTTGTCAAAAATACAGTGATGGAATAAATTTTAAAATCCATGTAGAAATCACAAAAATCATCCAAGCACCAGGAGTAGAGGCTAATTTAAAACAGATGCTGTAACTAGTTTATATTAAACACAATATTTAAACACAATATTTTGTGTATCACATCCAATGTTTATTTTCTCTATTTCTTCATCAGTCCAAATATCTAGAATTCATGGAATTCTTACAGCTCTGCAAGTCAGAATTAGGAATTACGCCATTTCTGACCTACGGGTTCACGTTCACGCAAAAAACCATGGACACCTCTATGTTTGTCTTTTGCTAGCACCAAGCGAGCCAGCTACTTGTGAATGATGTATATTTAACTCCTCAGAACAACAAACTGTATAGTCAGTGTTATAGATTTAACACGCAAATATGTCTGTATGTTGACTGATCTAAAGCTATTACTTGTATGTAATGTTAAGAGGTGCAACTTTGTTTACTGTTGATGCTATGAGCAGCCATGTTGATTTAATGTCACAGGTTTATGAGTAGGAATTACGAGTTGATGGGACGTTTTCTTTGTTTTTCCAGTCGGAGAATCCTAGTTACGAGTTTTAGTCGTGCAGCACAACACCTCTAGAAATAATGCTGCAACCCAAAATACATGTCCTGTTTGGTTCACTTGCTGCACTTGGGTCAATTCAGAGTCCAAACACTTTCTCCCTGCACTACAGTTCACTTGGAAGCACACCATGATAACATCTCTCAGGTGTTTTGGTCCAGACGCGAGTGTGATTACTATGTTCACGCCAGGGTTTGAACTTAACACTGCAAATCTGAAAACAACCCAGTGGACCTCACAAGCTATTCTTTACTGTGTCTGATTTGTTTCCACTGACGTTTCAGCTTCAAGCTGCAGGTAACACCATCACATAACAGTTTGTAATAACAAGAGACAGATGTGCTGTAGTTTATTCACTTCATGTGTGAATTACAGTCACTACAAGATGTAACTTTGAATACTACTCAGTCGTTTATTTCCTCAGACTCCATGTGATTTTTCTAAGGCAATACAAATAATCATAAAGTCAATATCAAAATTTGTAATTAAAAACATTTAAAAACAACAATTGTTGATCAAAGTGCTCTAGAAAAGCTCAAATAAAGTTACTCAAGATTAATAAAATAAAAAAAGGAAAAGGAAGAAAAGTACTAGAATAAAATATTAAATAAAAAAGTGAAATAAAAATTGAATAAAATACTAAAATAATAATAATAATAATAATAATAATAATAATAATAATAATAATAATAATAAGACAGATAAAATACAAAATTGCATAAGGTAAAATATAAAATAAATGAAAAATACAGATAACGCATACCACTGCATCACCATACACCACACCTCTTATAGCTAGGCATGGGCCAAAGAGATAAGGTGGGTTTTTAAACAAGAATTAAATGTGCTTGGGAGAAGACCTGAAAAAAAGATACCTTAAGGCTAAGACAGCTATTAGTTAGCAAAAATATATTATAATGCCTTGCACTGATTAAAAAAAAGGTTAAAAGGCTTGACTACACTATACTGTAGATTATGCGGTTGTTATTATTATGTTTGAAATGACAGAAAATGTTTAATAGCTGTGTGCAAAGAATAATTGTGTCATTATACTCAAAATGAACTTTAACTGCAGAAGCTGGATATTTTTATTTTAAACTTTTCAAGCGTGTTTGTTTATAACATCATATAGCAACTGCCAGATTAGACCTGGCCACCCCAATAAGACGTTGTTGTTGTTGTTGTTGTTGTTGTCGTCAATGTGTTTACCAAAGTCATATGATGTGAAACTGACTGATTTGGTTAATCTCTCTAGTTCAAATAATAAAAGAACATCCACTACAGCATGTCTAGGAAATTCGAAATGAACAATGAACAAACTGGTGAGCAATCACCAGTCAAACCTTGTTATAACGATATTCATGATTTGAAGGAATAACAATTTCTTCAGTACATTATTAGCTACTGCTAGCTAATGATATTGAATTCATAACACTAGCCTAATGTTATGTCAGCTATATGTTAGAATAATTATTTAACTTGCTAGAGGACAAACAAATGTTGCTTAGGTGTGTGGCTTTTATGTCAGATAGGGATCCCATACACAGATGTGGGAGCCACATTATGTCATGTTCTATGAATGTGGATTAGTATTTTGCCCCTTTATATTTCCACCCCAGTAAGGTCTCTGGGTCTAACCCTGCCACCATATTGTAAAGGGTCTGGCTACGCCCCTAGGTCTCTTACCTGCACCTCTCTCGGTTCTCCTCCTGCTCTCTCTGCTGTCGCCTCCTCTGACGAGCCGTGGTTGCGGGAAGCGAAGCTTGACCTGCTGCCTCTGAGGTCTGCTGTAAACTCTGATCTGGTTGCATGTGAGCATCAAAGAGGTGCTGCTCCACCGCTGAGCGGATCGTCTTCTCCAGATAACTGCACAAAGAGACGGGCAGAGTGGGGTGAAGACATCGCCATCACTCATCACAGCAACAGTAACATCTGCAATGAAGCTCATTTCCTCTATGCAGATTATTACAATGAGTCACTTACAACTATGATGTACTGAAGGTGACCATATTATCAAGAGGATCTGCTATTAATGCTAAATCAGTGTATGACCACTCACTGTGCTAGATCAGGCCTGTAATGACCAGGAGAGAGCTGGGAGCTGGAGGAGAAAGGAGACAACACAGCATGTATTAGACAAGAAACAAGTGCTCTATTAACCGATCATCTGTAAATCAAATGCAATCAATGCAATTCACAACACAATCAAGCAAAAACAATGCAATTTCCTGTTCAGGTATAAGCCAAGAAGTTATATGATGGTGTAAAGGAGGCACGTAACTACCACAGTGCAGCTGGTGCACTTGTACAGGGGCACCAGTGGTTAATTTCTTACTCTGAACTGTGGAAACATGGATAACTACCCAACTGATAAAGTCGTCCATTTAACCACTCTAGCTCGTTTCTTCCAAGTTTTAGAAGTCAAATAAATATTACCGCTCTGCAGCTCATGACACAGATGGGTCTGAGTGCTGACGCGGCACTGTGTGGCTTATTGCTTACTCCGATCTGTAAAAGGTTGAATATCGGCACTATCCAACCATTATCCAACAGTTACTCCATTTAACCACTCTACCTCGTTCCTTCCAACTTTTAGAAGTAAACACTGGAACCCAAATAAAGCTGAGATGTCCGGGAAACGTGTATTATATCCAGTAGGATACATCTATTTTGATCAGGTAGACGTTTAGAAGTTGCTTATTGCCATTATATCACACTGTTATTTGTTTCTAAAAGTATCCAAATGCCTTTGGATTATAAACTTAAAAGTGGAGAACAAAACAGAAGAAAGAGAAATTATTAGACAGTGCTTCCTGGTAACTCGTCTCCCTCCTTAACAACAATCCCTGGCTGATAATTCGGTAAACTGTTATAATTATGTTGGCAATGTTTAATGGCTTGCTACTTTTAATTCACCTAATTAGTTAGCTAACAGCTACAGTTTATGATATTTTGAGCTGTCTTGTTGTAGCATATTCATTGCTTAACATGTCACTCACTCCTTTTTTCAGGACTAGGACATCATTTTCATATGCTAAGTAAATTACCTAGCTATATGGGTTAGTCATATTGTGTCCTTTGAAACTAATTGTTCCTAGCTTCATTTATGTGCTAGCTACTAGTAAGGTCATAATATAGCCATGCTACAGTAGGTATAGACAGTGCTAGGGGTGAGCGATATGATCATGAAATATCACATCACGATTCACAGCATTTCTATGATACAATTTATCACAATATCAGTAATATGTAGTCAATTGTTCAGCCCTATTACTGGCCATAAAAGGCCTACCAGGTTACTGACTGTTCATGAAATTATTAGTACTGTGACAGTATGCATGTGCAAATACTTTATTTGGAAAGACAACATGCACAGGGCCCAAATGTAAATTTTTCACCAGGTCCTATTCCTCCATTTTCTTTCACACTCTGTTTTTCTGTCCGTTGAAACCCCGTGCCTGGTTTTTGTACCCATTACTGACCCGTTTCACAGCACACGCAGAGCAGCTCGTTGGATTTGATACTTGCACTATCACTCGTCCAAGTGGACTGAATGACTGAATGACTGAATGACTCTTCCTGGGATGTAGGTCAGTTCAGGGATTCGCCACATGGAACACACTGATGCTTCTTTTAGAGGATTGACTCAATAAGTGGACGCAATGTTCATAAACAAGTCGAATAATCATCATGTTGGACGTTACATGCCAAAGTTGATTTCTTATGATACACATTTCTGCCTTCCTGAAGCAGCTATAGTATTTGTCCTAACAATATGTTAGAGAGGATCCGGCGGTGCTGATCTGGCTTTAATGTCATTTATTTTTTAAAAGAACGTTTCATGAATTAACACGCATAGTGTCTTTAGAAATCCACATGGACCCAAATGAAATCTATAAATTCAAACCTCAGGTGTTTTGCCGTCACACCTGACGAAGCGTAATAAGAAGTGTAATAATTACATATACAGACATCTTTGTGGAACTTAAAATGACTGGAATTAAGACTAAGAGGCTAATGACGCTGTCTGTGGTTCTCCATAAACACGTCAGTTTACACTGACCAGAAGTGCTTTATGAAAGAGTAACAAATGATTACAACAGATGATAGACATTACAACACCTCGCCAAGATGTGGCCCAAAACAAACATACCAGTCCAGTTAAACCAGCCAAAAGTGGTCAGGGATCATCCCAGCAGCTCTGCTTTTTACCCTGATGACTACTTTTCATAGACAAGCTTGTTTTGCTCTCAATCCAAAAGCAAGGAGTGAATGCACAATGCAGTGCAGAAGCTTTTTAAACAAATCAGGTACATGTCTTACAAGGAAAATACACCTGGAATTCACTGAGAGAGTTCGGGGATTCTGTAATAGAGACTTTAATAGGCAATAAGGTGGAAATCATTAAAAGGAATATTATATTATATGTCTAGGGTAGTAATATAACTAATAAATAACCCGAAAATATCACTGGATTCAAGTTTGCTCTGATAGTTTTAGGCTGCAGTCAGACTGAATGCAATTAAAATTTGTGGGATAAACAATTCACATACATTTTAGGAGATTAAAAAAAAAAAAAAAAAAAAAACTCACTTCCAATAATATTGGATAGTCTGAACCAACAGAAAAAAAAATGAGGAAGAGAATTTGGGTTATTTGCTCCCTGGTTTAAGACATACTACTGAATATTTAAAGGCTCTGCTCCTGGCAGCTAGCTAAGAAGACACTGACGAGAAAGAAGAGAGATGAAAAATAGATAACTGTACAGAGGCAACGGTTCATACAGGGATATTTTATAAAGCAATGGGGAAACCGGGTTAGCTACGTGTCGCAATCAAGACCTGATTTTATTACATTAATGTGATTTCAGGGACATTTTTCTTTATCAGTGAATAAAAATGTGGAAATAACAAGTAGTTATGATGCTTATAAAAGCACTCATACACAGTGTAATGTATTAAGTACAGGCATGTTTGCATGTATATGATTGATGTACGCATAAGTAAGTAAGTAAAAGTAAGGAAGTACATAAGAAAGAAAGAACGAAACAGAAAATATGAATATAAACACAGGTGTACAGTATCACCAGATTTCAAAAAACATAGCAGGGACTATAAATAATAAATGTAGTTATTCCACTAAGTGGTGTATTTGTAAAACTAAATCGTCAATCATTTCTTGACTGCAGCCAAATCTTCTGAATGTACATAACTGATAAAGAAAGAAAGAAAGAAAGAAAGAAAGAAAGAAAGAAAGAGGCCATAGGTATCTTTACACTGGGGTTAATCCTATGTGTAAGTATTTGACCATTTGATTTATTTATTTAGCATGTGTTTATTTCATGATATCTGTATGTCTGTATTAATATGCCTATAATTATTTAATAAACAAAAAATATGAATATAAATACATAAAATTATCAAGTAGCAGTCACACTGGACTTGTGCCTTGTTTTTTTTAATGCCACTTGCTGCTTGATTGCAAAGGATTACAATAGCTAGCTAATATTACCAATACATTCCCTCCAAAATTACTCTTGGTAGACAAAAGTGATAACACTGGTGTTAATACAGCTTTATGACTTATAGTATACATTACCCGTGAACAGATTGTTTAAACACCCTGCATTAACAATTTGGCCACATTTCTGGTTAAATTTGGTTGAAACGGGGTCAAAGTAAATACTGTAGAGTTTGAAAATCTAAGAAATAGGTCTGAGTGAATTGAGAAATGTTGTGATTTTTTTTATTTTATTGGGGAAAATGTAGATATAACTAGAAAAGTCAGATCTGGACCTATTGTGTTTCTGTTGATATTAAACTAGAAAAGACCAATCTCAGCTTACAGTAATTCACTCTTATAGTAACTGCTTCACCAAACAAGTGGACGATGAAGTCCTTAAATACAAAGTTTTAGGGATTTTATGGAACACTAGTCTTTTTTTTTTTTTTTGTCTATTTTATATAGTGTATATGTCAAAGCACATGGTGAGCGGACAGACTTTTGCCTTATTAACATGTTTGTCATTCAGCTTAATTATATTCCCCTTTTAAAAAGTATACCTCCTTTACGAGGCTTTATGATGAACGATTTTGTGAAGGATACCTTGTAATTTGTTTAAAACAACCATGAGCATTTTGTTTTTCTGAACAGCTTGTACACTGGGGATGCAGCAGCTCACACTGTACTCAGGTCCACAGTGATGAGTGATTATCTTCTGTTATGTCTGGTCTAAATTTAAACTATTCCCACATGACGATAGTTACAATAATTATGCTCAAGGAGATGCCAGTTAACCAGTGACCCTTTACAGATCCTTCAATGTGTTTCAGGAAATTACTCCATTATCCAAAATGGTGACGTTGCATTATAAAAATAAAAATAAACAGTGACGCATCACTTCAGCCTTATGGTAATGTAAAAGCAATGTCGCTTTGCAGAATTGCCCTATTTATAGAGAAATTGACTCTATCAAACCAAGGTAAGGATTACTCATGAGATAACATTTGGCTGCTATCAGATAAAGTAAACAAGGAAGCAACAAATGTTTAAATGAATGTAGGCCATGCCCTCCAACTAGGGTCCAGTGTCCACTCACAGAAGTCAGACCTGCTTTGATAATGTAAGTGTGTGTCTGCAGATATCAGTGAAGGCCATTGTGGTCAAGGTCTCGGAACCCACACCATGATACTGTAGTCTGTAGACACAACGTCTGTTCACTCATGTCTAAACCAAATAGCTATGAATAGAGCACTGGGAAACGTGCTGAGATTACAGATACTTCCACTTGTACTTTGAGTTCAGGTAAGGATATTCAGTATAAGGATACAGAAGCAAGTGTGATCAGTGTGAGTGAGTCAGCAATGTATTAATAAAGACAACTGCAAGCCTACTATCCTAACAGAGCTTGTGGTAATTTTTAAATTAAAATACATGTAAGGAACAAAACACAACAGGAATTGCTGTTATAGGAAAATGATCAACAAAGTTGATCATTTTCCAATAACAGCACATTTTATTCCTCTTATTCTACAACAGTCTGTCAAAAATACAATTTTTAACAACAGAACACACTTTGGCCATTTATGATTACATTTAATGTTTTGGAATGTCCACAAGACAAGTTAGCTCCTTTTATCACTTACATTATAACAGCTATAAACATTCATATTTCATATTACAGAGAAACCGGAAAGAGTAAAGTCTTTCCCATGGTGGGAAACTGACTGACAAAGTGTTGACATTGGAGATTCCTTCCATAAGTGTTAAATAAACATCACCTTACACAAAAAGACTTCGCCATATCACCTTAGTTTATATGGAATATCTGCAGTACAAGTCCTGCTGAATGAGTTGTTACTATAGCAACAATAACAGGCACACTAATATGAACCTGCTGTTAGAGAAAATCAACACCTTCCAACCAATCAGATTCAAGACTTCGACAGCACTGTGATACGAGGTAATCTAATCACTATATAGGAAGTGACAACATAAATTTGAAAATATTACAATATACCGTTGATGAAACCAAACATGATAAACATTAACAGTTTTAAGAGTGCCAGTTTGTTTCAAAGTTTTTTTTTTCTTAATCAACTACACTCTTATTTAATTTTCATAGATAAGATATTATCATCAACTCAGTTTAAGTAAATAAATAACTCATTAACCCATTTTAAATGATCCAAGCCTAAATGGTGAGACATGGCACAGCATGGACTAGCTCAGCACTTATCAAATATAGCTTATGTGTGATTGGTTAGTAAGGGAAAACATGATAAGGCTTCTGCTGAGCTAGCGATGGAGATAAACAAACCACCTGCAAACCAAACACTCTCAGGGACACTTTACAGCCCGAAGCAGCACAATGTGGGTTTGGCTGATGTAATGCTACATTGCTGTTGGCCTCTTGGCCTCTCAGGCTAAAACAGGACTCAGCCAGTCACCCTTGGGAAAGGCCGATATGTTCTTGAATGTCTTTAGGACTAGAGTAGTGGTATCAGGCTTCAGTCTTGGTGTCTGCCTTATTTAATATGTCTCATGCAACTCATCAGATGAATTTGGTCTGACATCACTTGCGTATGTGGTAAACCTCTAAAAGGGCTTGTTTAAAGTGATGTAGTATCAGTAACGCCAATGATAGCAGAATTACAATACACCAAATCATTTTCCTTCACTTTTCTCCATTAGACATCTACCAATTTGGGAGCATGAGCGTGTTACTAACATTCGCTTCTAGTGAGACACATGCAGCCAGCTACAACATCCATAAGGCATCTGAATGCACTGGAAGCAGAGCGTCAGCCACCCCATTTTGTATACACGAGCTAAACGATGTCTGCTAGACAGAGGAATGCCTTCCTTCCCTTCCAGTCAGCAGGACTAACTGGCTGTATCATCATCGCCATTTGATACGCAGAACACTTGTAGTGCTTTGTCACTGGGCAGTGTAGTACTGCTTGTTATGGATACAAATCTGAACTGAGAACTATTTGCACCCTGGCTGTCAGAGTGTCAGATAATGAACGTTTAAAAATACAAAGATTCTGTGGTTGACACCAGGGTTGACAGAAACTGCTAAAAATAATAGTGATAATAGTAGAGCTTTAAGGTCTGAGTTACTTTTAACTCCATTTGGTTTTAAGTGAAGAAATACAAAGTAGTCGACCAAACAAATCAAAACTTTACATTTGTCCATTGTACTCAGTGAGAATGTTACTAAACACTACTAAGGACTGCTGTGCTGAAAGTGGACGCTGTTAGAAAAGTAATTCTAGCTGGCTAGGGCCCAAACTACATAGCCTATTACACTAATACTATTCTAAATACTAATACAATATACCCCTGTTCAATATGCTGACCACCCTGTCAAGAAGGGTCACCGGCTTCAGCACAGGCACACGGCTATTTTAACATATGTTGCTGTACACAAAGTTAGACAAAATCCTTCTAGTTAAGTCTGTCCACTCTACGGCCATTTTGGCGATGCTTCATCTCACATGACCGGAAACGGATTGACAAGATGATGTTTCAATCAGGGATATGAAAACCTTGAAATGGTTGTTAAAATCTGAGAAAAAATTATGTAACTCACACAAAACATGCTCACACAGCTTTAGCTACTCAGCTCCTGCTAATGTGAACAAATAATCTCCACAACTAATGGGGCAAAGCAGCATATATTTGCGCATCTATCAGTGCAAGAATCTGATCTACATTTTCTAATAACGTCTAAACCAACAATGCGATTGGCTCTTTTTATTGGCTCTCTGTGATTACCTATCACAGGAGCCGTGCTGAACAGTACATGCTACCCAATTCATATTTTAAACAGTTGTCTCTGCAATAACACAAGACAAACAAGAATTGGGACATTATGAGCAGATTTGGGACATTATGTTCTCTTAATATGTAAACAAATGTAAGAGCTCCAGCCTAATGGAATTGGTAATCCAGTTTGACAGTGTAGTCACCAATTAGGCATGATTAAGCAAATCCACGTGTCAGCGCTGGGCCATGCCACAACAAATCCAGAAACAAAACAATAACTGAGCAGCTACAGCTGGGAAACTGTGATGCATACAACTACTATTACTGTGCATCAGGTAAAGAGCGATTGAGCAAAACCACTACACTGAAAAAGCCAACAGTGATGTTGGAAATAATTAAAACAGTGGCTTGACTGCAGAAGTAACCATTCAGAGTTATTCTGAACATACTGAAACATGCTGAACACTAAACTTTTTTTTTGCTTCCTTCATTTAATATGACTTTGAATCTTAACTGGGTGCATCCGATGTTCACAGACCACATATTTTTTTCAAAGTAAAGAAAGTTTTAAGAATAACAAATCTTTTCATATATCCCCGTAAACAGGCAACTAATTTATAAAATATATATATATTTATGTCACAAATTCACAAATGTAGGTGTTTTGGGGGCAAATTGTTTCTATTCATTGTTCAATTGACATTTAAGGGAAAAATAGGGATGCACTAATACAACCCTAAGTGTCTGCATTGTCTCAGTATTGAACAACTGGCCTGGAACTGGCCTGGATTATACAAAGCGATTATACAAAAGTGATTGCTGAGAATTGTTTCATCTTTTATGAATGCATATGACATTGTCAGACATGACAGATCACAAACGTGAATACAGTACATGAATTGTCTTAAAACACACCTTAACAACACCGCTTGTGACGTTATTTGTCACATAACTAACAAGTAACAAGTTTTACAATGAAATGATTAAGAACCATCAGTGGTTTTTGGATGCAGACCAGCAGCATTTCGATGCTGGACCTGTACCAATTTTTTTCTGGCCAGCTCTTTGGAACTGGAAACATAAATAAGAGTTTGAGATTAGGCACCGGCTCAGGAAACCAGCTCTGGCACCTTGTTGGTGGAAAAACGCTGTGTGATTCACTGCGAAATATTTTAACCTGGCTTCATCATTAGGGTGCAGCAGGTCTAGCTACAGTGTAACATTTTGTATGACCAATAACAATACATGAAGGCCAAAAGATGCAAGAAAAAAAGTACTAAAGTACTAATCGGATGAGATAAGATTTCCAGAAAAGTGATGTTGCCAAAAGATGTCTGCACTAATTGTGACTGATTCACACCTGGATAAACCATCTCTGTATAAATGTAGAAACAGAAGTGAGGCGGTTACACCCAAAGTTCCACGTGCACTGCATGCGTCTCATATTAATGAAAATGGAATGCCCTGATGTGTATTATAAGTGTCTGTTGTAAGGCTCATGGCTGCACAGGTTACATCTGATTATTAATAGGTTACAAGTCCGTGAAATGTACAATGTAGTTGTGCTAGAAACTCAATAACTTAACAATAAGTGGTGCTTCTCTGACAATTAATAATAATTTATAAAACAGTATAAAAGAAACTCATTTTTAGTAACTGATATTTTAGACACAACATAACTGAATATTTTGTTGATATATTTTTGTTATATATATTTTTTTCTCCATAAATGAAAATAATTCTCAAAGAAGCCACAGCTGGATAGAGCACAGACTGACTGACAGCCTGTAGTAAGTGTAAGAACGGTTTCCGTGTGATGAACTAGATTTGCTAGAATTGGAATTTTATGTCGGGAATACAGACCAGCAGTGGTACAAACAGTGAAATGTACTAGTGCTGTTATACTAAATATCAGCACTCCTGGAACGCCGCTTGTCCAATCAAATTAGTGGACCTGAACTAACTATTGTATAATGCTGTATATAGCATTGGAGTGTTTTGGAGATAATTTATGTCTAATATACAATGTATCTACAAATACAGCCTTAAATTAACAGTAATTAACAGTTATTTTGGTACTTACATGTACCTCAGACTTGCACAGAACTGTATTTCTCTCAACTTTGTCTTCGAAGTCTTAGACTGTGCCAAGTACAGACTCTGAAGGATTTGATTTTGGATGGTAAAATACAGTCTCAAAGTCAGAGGTCCACCTTGTAAAATTCTTCCTTCTTGCTATGTTTCATAGCAAGATGTGATCATTGGTTCCCTGGGACCGTGTTAGGAGTATAATGACCTATTTTCCTTTACCCAAACCAGTATAAATACCAAACCTTCTTTATACCTAACCAGTATAAATACACTCACAGGGCAATTCAGAGGTCTGTGTAAATAGGGCAATGTTTATAGCATGTCTCTGGCTCTGAGGATGCAGAGGCTGTGTGTGTAGTTAGTGTTGCGTGAAATGTCAGGGATGAGTCCTAATAGCAGGCTTCCTTTTTTTCACTGCTACTGTTTTCCTCCATTAACTGCCAAGCCTGTGCAGGAGCCTTTATCCATGAACACAGTCTGGGACTGGTTTATTCTCTGCCCCTGTTTTGGGGGTGTCCAAAACATTAAAAATGTTGTATTTTAATGTTGCATTGAGGTCATCGAGGCATGTATGATTCAGATGTTTGCATAGAACACTGCCTTTTGAGATCCCTACAACTACATGGCTAAACATTTATGCACAAAAAATATTAATAAAGTAAAACAAACAAACAAACAAAAAAAATAACTAAACTGACTAAAAAGTAACTTCAGCACTAAACTGCCTAGTTACCGTATGTTATATATACCGTATATATATATATATACACACATTTTTTCCTATAATTATGGATGTCAAAGTTTAAAAAAAAAAGTCCTGTAATATCTTATCCCTAAAATGTTAATGAATAACTTTATAAATTGCAACTATTTTTCAGTAGTAATGATTTCAACCCATTTTACTTTTATATTATGCCTGCTAACCTAAGATGTGATTTTTTATTCAAAGTCAAAACTCATTAGAATTTCCATTAGTGAATTTTTTTTTGTGTGTAATAAAACCTTCTAAACATATTAATATGTTTTGTAATAATTTTTTTCCTAAAAGAAATTATAGGTGTCTAGAACACTTAGCACAGTATGTGTGTTTATTACTTTTAGCTATTTAGTGAGTGTTTAGCTGCTTAATTGAGTTTTTTAGCATTAAAAGCAATGTTGTAATGTATTCAATTTGAGTCGTCATAATGATAAAAAAAGATGCTGCCCCTCACTTCACCCTGCCTTCACTAGTCCTGAGTTACAGGCCTGTCTTCGCCTGTAGTGTGAACACATGAAATATCAGATTAAATACCAGCTCCCAGGGATCAGTCTCGGATTTTAGATATGGGGTTGCAAAGGGGCACAAGAGCTCACTAATGGGTGGTACCATTAAATAATGCATAGCACAATGTTGCATTTTTAAAATATCTGATTTTTTTCATTGGTGTAGAAGAAATAGCGACATAATGACAGTACTGTATTGGATTTATAAATACTCTATAGTACCTAATACTATAGGGATTTGGTCAAAACACCTACAGAGCCACACTGAGCTAGATATGGTTCATCATGTCAACAATAAACATCATCTGAGAATCATCTGAGGTCATGGTTGGGGTGGCAAGGGCTACTTCAAGGGTAGCCATCCATGTGCCCTCGCCCTGAACAGCGTGGGCACTTTCTTGGTGGGAAAGTGCAATCAGTCAGCATTAAAAGAGCGAATTTACAGCCAAAGCTAAGAATTTAAGTCCTGGCCACTATGTCTCATTTTGAAAATGGGTGATATCCTGTATGAGCTGTTTTTTTTTTGTTCAGCAGTGGCACTGTAAACAGTGAAATGGGTGAAATGTCAACAACTAAGTGTTTCTGTTATGGGGCTAGGCGATAAGGTGTTCGGAAAGGACACGCAGGCCCCGTTTGCCTGGGAGGGCAATATATATGGTGGAAAGGAGCCAAGTGCGGAGACGGATCAAAAGACTCCGCCTCAAATGCGGTCGCCTAGAGCAGGATTCGAACCGGGGAGCCCGTGAACCCCAAGCCGTAACGTTACCCGCTGAGCTAATTCTATTGTACGAGAGCTGTGAGTGTTGTGAGTGTTTGTGAAACTGGGACAGGGAGCTCAGAGCCAACGGCCGAACTCAAAGCGCCGCAGCGCGGCGGAAAAACACAACTCAAAACTGGCCTTCTTTCTGGCCGAACTTAAAGGCACCA